>CAJUYG010001359.1:0-75477 GCA_910591675.1 Galerucella calmariensis
AAGTGTTTACAAGAGTTTGTTCTGTAGATACAAAGGTACATTAAACCCAGTACGCAATTATATATTATATTCATCTTTTTACTCGATGTCATACACTCCCACCTTACGTTCCGCGATATTACAATGATATACAGGGTAAAGTCTGAATAACAACAAACTGCAACTATAACATAGAATATCCCTTGCTCTAATGATGCCCTCGCGTTTAGCTAAAAGTGAAACGTATCAATATTCTCAGCTCTTGTTCTTGCAGAAGGAGTAGAACACCATTTCTTCCATTTAGTTTTCTTATCTCTGCCAAAATAACATTGTCGTTTCTCGTCACCTCCTATATCACAGAAACTGCTCGCTTGTTTGGACTGGATATTATCTATAATAAAAAATTGAAATACTCAGGTATTGGATATTCATTTTTCACCGTACCTAACAGATCACGTTCTTCAACCGTAACTTCACCTCCTGCGAGAGAAACTGCTTACATTCCCGCCTCTGTGATTGCGTCTACTCCATATTCTTGCTTAGACTCAGATTCATGTAAACTGTGGTGTACAAAGTCTTCCTCTTTAGAATCGCTGGTGTCAACCGGCTCCTCATCACTTTGCAACTCTCCCCACAAAGTTTGAAGCCTTTTCTGCTCCTTTTTGTTGCTGTACATTTTAATCTAAACAATAATGAAAATAGAAAAACCATTGAGAAATGAAAATAATGGAAAAAGAATGACAAAAAATCAAATAACTAACCTTGATAAAAACGAAATTATACCCAGTGTGGTGGGGTGACAATGACCCAAGTGAATCTAAAATTATAACACAAAATATGCGGTGGGGTTATTATCACCAACGCGGCCCTTCTATTGCACGTAACTAAGATGCACACTCTCTTACAGCGAAACAACAACTGTCGTCGTAGTCTAGACGCTGGCATCTTCAGCTATTGAAAGGAGTGAAAACATAAGTACAGACATAACCGAGTAACGCATGTTTAAAAGTGTTCGGGTAATTTTCACTCCACCTCACACACTCCGGGTTAATAATTCATACCCCTCAAAGTTGCTTTTATATTGTATAATTAGTGACAGGAATGGTTTGCTTTTATTTGTTTTGAATACATAATTGAATTTGGATGTTGTTATTCTACCAGCTCTCTGTAGGAGCCAGTTCTGGTTTTCAGACTGGTTCTTTGGTAGCTTCCTCTATGCAAAGAATATATTGTGCCTTTGTCAAAGATAAATCATCAGCTTTTGCCATCGTTCCTAAATTCATCACATTTTGAAAATTAAAAAAAAAACTAAAGAAACAATAACACTATATCAGTAGAAAACAAAATTAACTCATAAAATCTCATTATTTGTCACAAGGAGTATTAATTGAAATGTCAACCAAATTTTACTTCACATTGTAATTTATTTAAAAGGTGAGTTGTAGAACGGCCAACAATCTTTTGGTAAACACTTTTTAATGCTCTGTCGGCGATTCACTGATATTCCTGATACAAAAATAATTCTTATCCCTGAACGAGGTGTCCAGCAATCAAATATTATTCCTGAAAACTATTAAAAAAAACATAAACAAACCTCGAAGTGAATCGAATAACCAATGTGACAAACAAACGATGCTTATAAAAAAAACTTTTGGCTCACAAAATTAAACGGCAAAATGGTTTAAATATAAATCTTAAGCTAAGCGATAAAAAAAATTATCATCCAACCTAGATTTTATTTAACGGAAAATCTAAGAATTATGAAATAAGAAAACCACTAAGTATGATATAAATGTCAGTAACACTTCTAACCAATTATATATTCTGTCCCGAATTATCAAATCAACTCTAAATAAAATAAATTTTCAAACGGAAATTTCACGGAGTTGAATAAAATTTTACCTTTGAGTCACTAGTAACTTCTCCTAAATTTTTGCGGACACGGTATATACTTTTTCGGCTGTGAGATGTGAACGAATCTAAGCAGAGAGAGCCCCAAAACTGTCGTTCTCCTATTTATGCCGTATTTTCCACTAATCGTTTCAAAATTTTTTTTTTTCTTAAAAACCGAAACTAGATTTAATTACTTTATTCCAATACTCATGAACATACTGAACGGCCCGAAAGTTTTAATCAAGTAAAATTAAAATACATGTATACCGGATGTCCCAAATATTTTAAATGAACGGAATTGTAACCAAGTTTTTTTACCAGGTAAAATTTATATTTACTACCTTAGAACATTAGAAAAAAATTGAAGTAAGTGAGTAAGGAGGGAGTAATCTGTCACATCTTGAAAATTAATCAACTAAAATAATACCGGAGCTAGAAATGAACATGAAGAATTCAAATCCTTATTAACCTAAAAAGTAAATTCGTTACACACCCTCCTTACTTCGGTGAAACAAATAAATGGACAAAAGCGTAGCTTTTGTTCATCTTATTTTTTTTAAATTAAAGGGTCTATGCCCGTATTGGATAATAGACTAACTACAACCTTACAAATCTACACTTGATAGTCCAAATTTTCTTCTTCGGTTTCGAAAACTAATATTCCTCGATGCGGCTATTTCCTCCCCTGCGGATCTCTAAAGCAACAGTTTCTCCGGGGTCCAAATCCTCGAACTGGTGGGCAGCGATGTCGTCGCGAATGTCTCTCACGGGATCAGAACCTTTTTCGGTGTTTGCATATAGGTCTCACTGTATGTCTACTTCCTGGGTTTCTCGGAATTTCGGCCGGGGAACGATACATGCCTGTAGGGCGACGGATCTCCTGGCCTCTCGGGACGGGACAGTCACATCGGTTTCCACTGTTCCTCTCCTGCAAGGACAATCTCGGGACATTTGTCCAATTTTTCCACAGCGCGAACAAAACAGGACTTGTTTTTGTTGGCACCTGTCTCGACGGTCACCATGTATACCATTCCTCCAGCACATATCGTCGGTAAACTGAGATTCTCTCCCTGACTCTGAATTGAACCTGGAAGTGGAAGGGTAGTATTTTCCTCCCAACTGAAGTCTTTCGTTGAAGGCGGCGACACCTCGGATCATCGCAGGGATGCTTGAGAAAGGGTCAAGGAGAACGGGGTCGGCACGATGGTCCTCGACTTCTTCGGATAGACTGCTGTCTGCATACAAGCTGATAGTTTCTGTCCAGGAGTCGGTGTCCATGTTAAATTTTCAACGGGTGGCAGACTATAACAAAATAATAAGTCAAACCAAAGATCTATTACTAAATATAGGGAATTTCTTCCACCGGATTCTCTCTAGAAACGAGAGAAACCCTCATAACAGAACTCGGGATAAAACATAGCGGTTTCCGCTGGTATCTAGCCATCACTCGGGATAAGACTAGTTGCTTCACTATCGTCACAACGCTGTGGGACGAATTATCGGGGTGGAACGGCATTTATGGGTTTGGAGGGATCCACACGTTCTGGTACCTCCCGGTTTCAATGTCGAGGCGAACTCGACACCACTTAGTTTTATCGGTCTTCTTTGGCCTCAGCACTTGGGCCCTTTCTGCCTCGACTTTAGGCCATGGTTGTGACCGGGGGTGGTTCCAGATGAACTCCCAAAGCTCCCATAATGGGTCGTCCGGTGGCGTGAGTGGAGGGCACGTATTCCCTTCAGGACAGACTACCAATTCCTCGACTTCCATGGCTTCCTGGATCTGATGCGGTGGTGAAGGGGGTGGTTCTTCGCGAAGAGGGTCGAAGGTGGTGTACACCCCCGACGTATATTGCGTTACGGTCTCGGACACTTCCTGGAGGGGGTTATAGTCATCGTCCAGGGTTTGTACCGTCCTTCGTTCGAACAGAGTGCAGACCACCCTCTTCTCAATAAGGGTGCCTTCCTCCGGAGGTGGTGGGGATGACGGAGGTGTTGAGCCTGGTATATACCGGTCCAACTGGAACAGGTTGGGATCGAATTCCTCTTCGAACTCCGTATCCGAAATGACTATAACCTCTCCGTCCTCGAAAAGGTCATTAGGAATGGTCGGGCTGGGGCCATATATCTTGTCCCACTCTTCCAGCGTTGGTGGGGTGGATAAATCCTTCAATTCTGGGTCCTCCATATCCGGCAAGGAATAATCCGGACACCACGGCGGCGACTGGTTCGGATCGGTATTCATACTGTAATTAAAAATAATTATGTAATAATTGGCTTTAAATCCTTTATATGTACATGTTCATATCTCTTGCCCTTGTCATCCCGCAGATCATAAACTACCGGAGACACAACTCTGATAACTTTGTAAAGACCAGAATATTTCGGAGCTAGCTCTGCGGCTACATAATCAGCAGCGGAGGATAAAGTATGCCTTATTTTTCATCACTTTATCTCCGACGGTGCATTTCCAGTCGCGGCGGCGAAAAAAACAAAATAACATACTTGTTTTTTTCGAGCCATATATCAGACAATTTTTGACCGATTTCTATGTTTGACCTATCGTTACATTCACAAATGTCTGAACTTTCGTAAAATAATTCGCAAACATATACAGTGCGAAACTGATTATCTTTTAAACAAAACCGACATCAATAAAATCGACCTATAAATAAAAAAAATATCAATAAAAAAGGAAATTCCTTTTTTTTTTGGACAACCCTATATATATTATTATATACATATATTATATGAATATTTTACGTTGTATTAGAAACTTGACTGGGTTGTAGAATTTTACGCACAATAGAAATTGACCTTTTGTTGCTCAGGTACTCCCTACCTGGCAATGGAATTTAAGGTCCAACGCCAGGTGTTCAACTACTTTTATATTTCTACTGCTTACATCTCTCAGTATTCATCGGCTTTTTGAAGCTAATACACTTTTTATCAAGTTCGTAGTGCTAAATTTTGTTATTTAACGTGATTTTTGCAGTGAAAATTATTTATAAAAACATTTTTTATTTTTGCTGAAAAAAATAGTGAAAATTATTTATAAACACATTCATTTTTATTGAAATAAATAGTGTAGAGCCAAAGATCATCATAATGCAGAAGGTATTTATGGATCATTTATTTTAACAAAGTATTTTTAACATATATTAAAACATTTTTTAATTGATGCATTGTTAGTCATTTAAAACAATTTTATTTATAGTTCAGCAGCAAGAACAAGGTGCTGTAGATTCAACAGAAGATTTGTGTTGTATTTGTGAACAAGGTGAAAATATAGATGCTCCAAGTACCTCAACTCAAGTTAGGGAAAAATTGACATTAGTGACTCGTGGACTGCCAACATTAAAAACAATTGCTATAAATTTAAAAAATTACGATCTTTTTAAGTTACTTGATAGTGGAGAAGAAGTGTTGGTACATTCTAGTTGTCGAAAACGATTTACGGAACGTAGAAGTGTTTTGTCTGAAATGAAAAAAAATGAAATTTTTGAAAAAGTTTCTCTCAGCCCTCCTAAATCGAAGTTGAGAAAATCTTCAAACTCCTCTTTCGATTGGGATAAAAAATGTTTTATATGTACAAAATCATTATTGTCTCTAAAAAGTCAAAAAGGCCAAAATTTATCTGTTGTGACGTCATATCAGACAAAACAAAAAATAGTAGACGTCATTAAAGTTAAAAGAGATGCATTTTCGCGATCTCTTTTATTAAGAATAAATTCAGTAAGTTATTTGAGGTCTGCGAGGGCAAAATATCATCGTCGAGAATACTCGACAAGAAAAAAAAATTCATCCGTGAGTTATGAACACCAACGATGCTATGGACCAAATAATTGAATATATTGAGAACCATGCAGATTGCCAGTTTTCTTTGAATGAATTGAAGAATGTTGTGTCCGATAATCCACCTGCTCTCAAAACAATTAGATATCGCTTAGAAGAATATTATGGAGACGATCTTGTGGTCTCAAAGAATGAAGGAATATCTACTCTGTTATGTTTAAAAAAAAACATGACATTTTAAACAAGTCTTTTGGAGAGTCGAATGTAGAGGTTGAGGATGAAAATCTTGAAAAAATCAAGGAAATTGCTGATTTAATCCATGCAGATATATGTATGTAAAAATCTTGAATAATGATCAGTATCCAGCTAGTGATGAAATGTTTTCTAAAACAAAACTGCTAGGTGTGGTTCCTCAATCACTACAACTCTTGTTAAATCAAATTATTGGAAAGAATAAAAGAAAAGAAAGTATAAATAAACTCGACAAAAAAACGACGTCAATCGCTCACGCAATTATGTCCGCTGTGAGACCACGTTCTTTTTTATCACCACTGCAAATTGGATTAAGTGTGACACTACACCGGAAATTTGGTTCCAGAAAAGTCATCAATCTATGCAATGCTCTAGGTTTCTGTGCATCTTATCATGAAGCACAGTTATATGAAGCTTCAGCACTATACCAAGATTCTGCTCTATTGATTGATCATCCATTTGTCCAATTCGTTTTTGACAATGCGTATTTTAATACAGGAACTTTGACAGGTGCAGGAACTTTCCACAATTTAGGAGGAATTAGTGTTGTGACTCCAGCAAGTTCAATTGAACCTCGGAAATCCTTTCCGCGATTACAAACTATACCATTAGAACAAGATATTGCTGAGCTAGGAGAAATAAAAATTGAACCATATACAAAACCTAGTGGTGAAGGATTAAGAAATTTAATCGCTGAAATACCAAACGAAAATGTAGAATTAAAGCCTATCTATACCACTAATTTGAATACACTTTGGATGTTTATGAAGCATATTGAATCTAATAAATATCTCGAATGGAATGCTTTTATGCAACACCTGACTGCTGGATTTGAGTTTGAACAGTCAAAAGTCGTGTTGTTACCATTCATTAATTCAAATCCAAGTGATTATAATACTTAATTTACTGCAATCAGATTTGCTATTCACAAAGCCCGATCTGCTGCTATGAAAGTTTGTGCTATAACTTTTGATCAACAATTTTTATTAAAGCGCAAGATATAGTTTCAGCTTTAAAGTTGGCTGATGATATTATAGTTATCATAAAAATAGGAGCGTTTCACATGATATTATCTTTTTTGGGATGTGTTGGTAATATTATGGCAGGAAGTGGATTGAAAGAAGTGCTTTCAACTGTATATGCTGACCAAATATTGTCAGGACATAATTATTCAAGAGCTGTACGTGCTCACAGTTTAGTACAACTAGCTCTTGCTAAAATCATCTTTGAAGATCTTGAAAATGATGAAAAATTTGCTGCATTTCGAGAAAGTTTTAAGGATTCTTCTTTATTTTATTCTTTTAATTACACTGAATTAGAAAATAATGAAACATTCATTGAATTGATAACTTTTTTTGAAAATAAAATGCTTGAAATTGAAGAAAGAGGCAAGACATGTAAACTGTGGATAACGTACTTTCGTATGGTATCTCTTCTGAAAGATTTCATAGCTGCAGAGAGAATGGGAAACTGGGACTTACATTTGAGAGGTGTCGAGTTAATGATTCCATGTTTCCACGCAGCTAGGCACTTTCCTTATGCTAAAGCAAGTGAAATTTATTTGCAAAATATGCGTAAATTGAATGAAAAACTAGATGACAGCGATTTTGAAGCATTCAAACAAAACCATAGTGCCAGAAGGTCTGATATTTATTTTTCAAAAGTTTCGACTGATCAGACAATAGAACAAACATTAATGAAGTCTATGAAAATAGAAGGTGGTCCTGTTCGACGTGGAGCAACTCCAAGTGTAGTTTTTAAATGGATAAAAGCAGCGTTATATACCACAGACGTGGTTGATGGAATGGAAGAATTTTGTGAAGTTTCCTTTCAATCATCACATGAGCATATTGATGCCAGTGATAGCAGAATAAATGAAGATTCTAAGGCAGTTGATAAAATTGTACATTTTCTTAAAGTTCACAACCCTTTTCCGGATGTGCAGGAAGTCATGGCAATTTCTACTGGAGTTGTAGGCAACGAAACTATCAATTGTTATAAAGCATTTGATATTGGAATTGATTTGAGAAACAGAATGAATGGTTTAAACTTTAAAGATATAAAAATGACTGTAAAAGATACTGCTAAATCTTTATTAAGCATGAACAGCAAAATTAAAGTAAGTAATACAGAAATTGCTGTGGATCCAAATTTAATTTTTCAACGTATATGCTTTTTGAGAAAAAGTAATGACGAACTACGACAATACTTTGACTACGAGTTGGCCCCATATCCCCTTTCTCTTTTTGATAACGCTGGAATGAGGGAAACGACTAAATCAACTCTTGATGATATTTTTGTACAGTGTGAAACGGATGTTAATGATGTCAATAAATTTTTCTACATTATTGATGGTGGTATGCTACTGCATCGATTGAAATGGGAACAAAATCAAAAATTTTCTCATATTTGTCAACAATATATTCGATATTTACGTAATAATTACGGTACTAATGTTGAAGTTGTTTTTGATGGGTATGATGATGATGGAACTAAAGCAGCGGAAAGAAATCGTAGATATGTAGGTAATAAATCAATTGATTACTTATTTGAAGAAGACATGTCTCTAAATACAACCAAGGACAAATTTTTAGGAAATAGCAAAAATAAAAATCGATTTATCAATCTTCTTTGCAAGAAATTGGCCGAAAATAATTTTCAATGGAGTCAAGCAGAAAGTGATGCTGACCGTTTAATAGTACAATCAGCTTTAGATTGTTCTTCTCTTCATGTGGTTGTTGTAGCAGAAGATATTGATGTATTGGCTGATGATAAAGAATTGTTCTTTCTGAAACCGCTCAAAAATAATGCTTTACAAAGAGTTTATTCAACAAAAACAAGTTTGAATCAATATGGAAATGTTAAAAAAGAGCATCTTTTGTTTATTCACTCATTCACAGGATGTGACACTACATCCGCTTTCTATAATAAAGGTAAAAATAAATTTATTAAGATCTTTAATGAGGATCTGAAGTTACGTGCAGCAGCTGAAACGTTTATGGTTGAAGACCAAAGTGAAGATGTCCTTTTTAATGATGGTATTTCTTGTATCCTCACATTGTACGGTGCTAAAACTGCCAAAAATTTAAATGAACTTTGCTATAAACGTTTCATAGCGTTAGCTACTAAAGATAAAAGCGTTCAACTTAATTCGCTGCCTCCTACAGAGGATGCAGCAAAACAACACATCAAAAGAGTGTATTTGCAAATCCAGCAATGGAAAAATAATTTACCAATACTTCCCGAAAAATGGGGTTGGCAAAAAGATAATTATTTTTCTCCGATTAAAATGACGCAACCCGCAGCACCCGACAACGTCTTAAAAATGATATTTTGCTCTTGTAAAACAGGATGTGGCACAGCGTGTGGCTGCAGAAAAAGTGGCTTGAATTGCTCACCTGCCTGCATCGTTTGCAGTGGAAGCGACTGCGATAACCACCCACCACCCGAAGAAGATGATAATAATGAAAATTAAGTTTTTCTATTTCATATAAATATGTGACAATAAATTTTATATACATTTTATAATATATTTTTCGTGTTGTTGTATACATTAATTTAAACCTATTTGAGCCTATTTCCACATATAATTACTTGTAAGTATAATTATTAAAAAAAAATGTTTTTATAAATATTATTTTTTTTATTTATGTTAATAATAAAACAATTGATTTTTCATACTTAATAAAATATATTGCATCTTTGTCATGTATAGTTGCGTCATGTCAATATATCAAATAAAAGAAGTTATAATTCATTGTTTTCAAAAGTTTTTGGTATAATGACGTATTAATTAAAACTATTTATGATAACAATATCAAAACAATAACATAAATATATTTTTTTTCCGAGTTCGCAATTAATATCTCACGAAAAAAATTTTTTTTTGCAAAAATACCATAAAAATTGTCCAAACAATATAAAAATTTATTTCCCCCCTCCCAGAGGTTTCTGATTTTGAATAATATAAAAAAACAAAATTAAAAAAAAAATCATCAAAATCGGAGCTGTTCCAGCGGACTTCCGGGTTAAAAGCTTTATTGACTCGACTAGATTGAGAAAACGGAGTTTCATTTTGTGAATAAATTACTTCGTTTTCTCACCGCACCTGAGACAATTTCGTTGTTTCTAAACAATACCGTGCCTATCGCAATATACCCACTAACTATCATGTATCATATCTATGAAACACTGAGTACAGCAAACTAGCCTCAGAAAATTCATCGTAGATGGCACTAGGAGATCGATTTTGTTGATATGGCAGTTTGTCTCATGTTATCCTTAGTGTCTCAAGTAACCCCGTTTGACGGTACCTTTATATATCTGTTATGTTCGCCAGGTTTATTATCAGAAGAGTAATATAGCTCTTCACTCGATTCTTCCCAATGGTTTTCCTCACGCTCTTCTTCTGATGGTGATGAACTGGAATTATCGGTACACTTCTTTTTCTTCTTGAGTAAGAGCCTTCTGTGCGTTTTACTAGGTGGTTTACTAACAACTTTGTTAGATTTTTGGTTTTCATCCAGAAGCCAACAGTAGGAGGATTTTTTTATTACCACAACTCTATCATTTAGCTGAATTTTTAGGTAAGGAGAATCTTCACTCACATCGACTATCTTATCAGAAAACTCTCTTAGTTGTAAGGACTTTGGGTTATTCAAATTGTTCGGTTCGTCTTTGAAGTTATCAATGTGTAAAGTTGGGTCTAATACTAAACTTGCTGTCTCACAGTAGGTGGGCTAAAAGAGTTCTACGACCACTATAGTGAAAACAGTGTGTTTAGAGAAAGAGAGTCATGTAGCCATTGTGTGTGAGAAAGCGCGCGCGGAAGACAGAGGCCGCCATTTTTAGTCCGCGAGTTGTAATTTTGAATTATTAAATTAAAAGATTTTATAAGGATTGAACCAAGAAGCTAAGCGTCCGCAGCTATCCATATCCTTATATATACAGGGCGAAACAGGTCATAATTTTAGGTCATAATTTTAGTGCGACTTTAGCTGCCTTTACTTTTTGAAATTGGAAAAAACTATTGAAATTATTGTTTTACATTTTTTTACAAGCTAGGTAGGGGAATTTACTTTAGAAACAAAAAATTAAAAGAAAAGCTGAATTAATTAGGACGACCTGACCCTCTACAATATGTAGGGCATAGTAAAGGTAAGAACTTAACATACCACTTCGTATAGTGCGTTTTTTTATGTTCCGCATATACTCGTGTTGAAATTAACTAGAACCAAACAAGTCTTCATTATTACTTTGCTATTCACTCTTGAACCGAGTGGACGATTTTCGTATTTTTGGCCCTGTAGGCTGTTTGACCTTTTTTTTCGGGCCGAGATGGGAAACTCATGTTCGACTGGGTCCTTAACCAGTACCCAGAAAGTGTTGGACTCATCCCCACGGAGATGCCTACCAACCAAACCCACCTCAAACTCGCCGTTACTCCCGCCTTGGAATCACTACCCTAGCATACTTCAAGACGGGCGGCGGTCCCTCACACACTCTCCTTCATCTTCCTCCTTCTATCACTCCTACCTCTCTCATGCCATAGCGAGTCCTTCTCTTTCCCTTATCATGCTCTCTATTTCGCCACTTATCTCCATCCATTCCTCCTCGCCCCTCAACATAATATCCACCATATTTTCCCAATACACCGCCTCTCCCAGTTTATTCTCTAACTTCTTCTCAAAACTTCCTCATTCTTCCAGCATCTGAACACATGTCCCATGAGATGTGAAGTTGAGGATGCACTTCACATCTCTCGCACACTCCAGTTTCTCTTTTCCCCAATCTTGTGGAGGTAACCCACTCTGGACCCATGCCCTGTGAGCACCTGCGTCAAGAAGTAGTTCACCTCCCCAAATTTCCGGTCCACCCAATTTCTCCTGCTCCCAATAATTCTATAGTGGTTCCTCTTTGCCGGTGTGTGTAGATGCAGCATTTTTACTTGGATAAAGTATTGGTAGATAAGGATTAGGATTACACCGTTTTGCTAAATAAAACACGGTGATTTTGCTTAAAAATTTTTATGATCATGAAATTATCACAAACTAAAATGCTCTAAATATTCCCTGAATCTAAACTTTGATGTAGTGGTGCACAATTAAATGAAAAATCCTCAAAAAATTCGGAAGCCCTAATTAACGTCTCTATTATTTATTGATGGAAAATGGTAATTGACTGTAATATAAAATAATCAACTGCTGAAGATTCACAGTAATTCTACATTGAAAATTGCTAAAAACCACCGTTTATATGAAAGTAATTTTTTTTGCTTCTCGGACAAAAATAAATTGGACATATCGTTATAACAAATATATAAAATGTGTCCCGTAACTATGTACCGTAAATAAGAGAAATTGTGGATTGTTAATTTTGGCAACACGTTTTACCACCTCAATTTTTGTTAACATTAAAAAGCTTTTTAAAATATTCCATAACGATCTATAATTTTTGTAATTTACGGTACTTCATTAAAATCTCCAAAGGTGCAGACCAAATGCATGTTAATGATCGACCATTTCTATAATTCACTATACCTTTTTACGAAACACTTTGTAAATAGGAATAATTTCGAATATATATTTTAATCCTATTTTGTTCTATTGAGCAAAAAAAGTTACTTTCACGTCAACAGTGGTTTTAAGCAACACTCTTAAGTAAAATTATTGTGTTAATAAATTCTTTCCATCCCTCCGAATCACAGGCGGTTCAATTATTTCATATTAGAATGATCAATGGAGACGTTACATTTACATAATCGACCTTGAAAAAACTTTGTTTCGATTTTTCCACAGTGATATATGATTTTATACACCACCTTAAAGTGGGGGAATTAATGAAACATTTTGCGGAAGATAAAAATAAAATAAATTGGTTTATATTATTTTTGTCAATAGTTTTGGGGTGAGAAAATGAAATCATTGCTATAAAAGTTGTCCTCTTGGTAATCTATAACTTTTGTATTTAACTTCTTCATATTCGTAAAATTTACGATTATCTATATACTCATAAGAAATATTTTTTGAATTGAAAATTATTGGCACTGGACTCATTTCAAAAACATAATATAAATATTTGAAAAATATATGTTAGAAACATTATTGATTCTGAAATACAAAATAAAGGAAAATATATTTTAAAAATTGAAGTATTATTCTGTTGAATATTCATAACAAATTGAATATATTGAAAAATAAAGTCGCCTCAAAAATGCAACGCTGGAAAAGGACTACCCAGAAACATCTGCTTCAATGCTCATATAAAAAGCCAGCTTCAATGCAAAAGTGTGGTATATGCCATATGACTTAGAAAACCATAATTTTTATGAACACGTGGATTGTGGTAAATATGTAACGCATCCTCCATTAGATCAATTGCAAAAATGTTGAAATACCTTTAACAATATGTTTTTCGTAATATTATGTTTTGATATAGCAATTAACAACACATTTGAAGCACATTCGGGTTAAAGTAAGTATTTTCTTTGAAAATAAGCAATACATTAGTATCACATAAATAAAAAAGTATCCTGCAAAATAGCATAACAAAAATATAAATTTTTTTCTCTATAAATTCTAAGCACATTTTATGAAACACATCCGAGAGTTACATGATATCAGGAAAATTGTATTCAATTTAGATTTTATTTGAGCTTGAACCATACCACAAGAAATGTAGAACCTTCTAGTAAATAACTGAATCATTACCAGATTAATAGTCTACATTGTAATACTTTGTTTTTCATTTATTGGTTTTCTAGCTTTATTTTATTGTATACAAAATCTTTGATGTTTTTCCAATGTCTGCCAGGAAGATTTTTTCTTTCTCCAGAAAAGAATGTATCTACATCGTTTTTGCGGGAAGCTTGTTTCATTATTATAAATCTTTTAGAGTAGTTTTCTGTTAGTTTGCGTTCTTGCTCAGTCCAAGAAATATTACTTGTTTTCTGACTTTGAGCTTTCGACATTATGCATCCTTCCTTATTTCCTTTCTTATCTCTAGTTTTCTCTTTTTGTTTATTCCTTTTGATTGTATGTTTTTCTTGAACTTCTTCAATTTCACTATCAAACTGTTTACCCATAAGTGAATTTGATGGACATGCTTTGATTAAGTCGAAGTTGGATGTATTTTGTGATATGTCTTCGAAAGAATCCACTTGATCGTTTCCATATCCATCGTTATAGGCGTCATCTTCAACATGAGAAGTTATTTCATCTAAGTTCTTCCCCTTCATTTCACTAAGATTCCATTTTTCCAAATTTAACAGCAATTTACTTATTTTCAGAAAGCTGAAGTGTTTTATCATCTAAACGATAATACTCCCTATGCACCCGAATATCATGTCCCATGAATTTGGCCAAGTTGTCTAGTTCATGTTCTCTTAATTTTAGTAGCTGAGCAGTAACAGCTACATGCTTCCTTAATTTTGTCGAAGTTAGCGTATCAACGTTTCCACAGCCTGAAACACGTGCCCATTTCTGGATAATTTTATGTGCAATATAGTGTCCACTTGTATGTGATAATGATGGAAATAAGTAAGGGTTAGTATTTATTACCCCGCACTGTTCACGTCTGTTATTCATCAGAATCGGGTTGCTTTGTAGTTTTTCCGTTAAAATGACAGGCACGCCGCGTTCCCTTTTTTCTTTTATTTCCAGTCTTATTGAAGATTGACAATTGTTTTTCGGAATCAGTTAAAATTTGATAAACATCAGATTTAGGGTCACATTTTGATGCTGAAAGATAGTCCTTAAAAAGCATATACTGTACTTCGCCAACACGCCTTCTATTTAAAATGATGGTCATAACAAGTGTAATTTCTACTAAATTTTTGAAAGCCGGGACACAAGGCCTTTCTTCGAGATTTTGAAATTCAATAACAATTTGCTCATTCAAGTATTTATTTAATCTCTGGATGTCTCGAGATAAGGGCAGTTTTTGTTTTATTCCATTTAGCTTCAGTCAACATTCTGTGAGCATGACATGAAACTTCAGTGAACCATTTCGCTTCCATAACGCATAGAAATTCGTTTAATTCCGGAATATATCCTTTTAAAATCTCGTCCTGCAGGTAGTCTCCTTTCAGCATTGTAGCGCATTTTTTAACAGATATTCCCACATAAGATGGTATTTTAAAAAGATTGCTCTCGTTATTGAATCCAACTTCTTTAAAGACGCTTTGCTTTAACAGTTGAAAATTGGATGCACTTGATAGTTCGCACAATTTAGTTACGTTGGGATTAATCTCCTTAGCTCTTAATACTAGCCTACCCAATTCTCTGCATCGATCAATAATGACTCTGTAGTATCTTTTGTCATGTCCTAATTGGTTGAACACTGCTTCCCCAAATCTGAAGGTGCGTACAGACATGCTCCGAATACCGTCTCAAACCTCATCGCGTGCTGCGACGCGATCAACAGAAGTTCGCGACGTTGTTGCAGGGGCCTTGGCAACGAGCAACGAACAGAACACCGCTCCGCACCTGGTACCAAAACATTTGGTCATTCCATCAGTAATTGCGTTGAATCTGTATCTGATGGATGTTGCTGCAGCAGCCTATATTGTAATGCATTATTCAATTATCAAACGAAAAAATAATCGTGAAAGAAGATGGTTGCAAATACAATTATATAAAAGCAGGGAGATATATAGTGGCAATCACTTACATTTGGATTTGAAATTTCAGTTGATCAGTGGATAATACAAAAATTTCACAAGGATGTCGCCATCCGATTTCGAATTTTTGATCACCTTAGTGGGTCCAAAAATTTGACGCAAAGATACAAGATGGAGAAAAGCTATCTCTGTTCAAGAACGGTTAGCAGTCACAATGCGTTTTATGGCGACTGGAGATTCATTTACTAGTTTACAATACGTTTTTAAAATATCGAAACAATCTATAAGTTCAATAATTCCGGAAGTATGTGGAGCTATAGTCGAAGGATTGGAAAAAAAAACATTGAGGTAAATATGTCTCATTTATTCTTAATCGAATTTAAATTATAACATAGTTTATTACTGCTTCAATTCAAGTCCAGTCTGGGCATACTTAAAGAGAACATGGAAGGGGAACTTATATTATCATTATCAAAACCGGCTTGGGACTCTACATATGTTGGTGTGGAATATGTGGGCGTATGGAAGGATGGCGGTGAAAATTGGGATTCAGATGAGTGAGGTCTTGGATTGGAATATGTAGTTATAGAGAAATTGCTAGAATATACTGAGGAATTAGGGTTTCTAAATGTTCATCAAAGATTCCTCTGTCTGCTTGAAATAAAACAGCCATTACTTTTTCTTGGACAATTGACGCTGTAGCTTTTGAATATTTCTTTGGTTTGGAAGCTATCAGGTTCCCAAAGATCGTATATTCAGTAGAATGTGAATCTTCTTTGGATTTTGCAACCTTAGTTAGTATTTCAAATGCGGCATCTAACTTTTCATAATCAGCACCTCTTTTCTTTCGGATTCTGGAAGGACGGGCTGAAGCAGCGTTTCTTTTGGGAACAGTTTCCTCTACTTCTACAGTCTTTTGAGTTTCTACAGTGTCCTAAGATTCTGCAGTCTCCTGAGATTCTATTGTCTCTTCAGGAATATCAGGATCATCTTCTACAAAATTCTCATTGTTTTCACCTATTGTCTCCATCTAAAAAAATTGTATGAGTTACTGCACGAATTCTCTTTTGCAGATACCGATAACATCCGAGAAATGGTTGGACGTGGCTAAACAATATAATTATGCCTGGAATTTTCCCCATTGCTTAGGGGTCCTGGATGGCAAACATGTGGTATTACAAGCACCTATGAATACGGGCAGCGAATACTTTAATTATAAATCAACATTTAGTATAGTCCTGTTTGCTTTGGTTGGTGCTAATTATAATTTTTTGTATGTTGACGTTGGTGGCGTTTTCTGAAATATCTGTCTCAGAAGATACATTGGATGTAGACGGAACGTGATCGTCACTGGAAGCATTGAACGAATATGGGTCAGACGTTTCCATAAAGCTACTTGGACGTTTTGTATTTACTTTTGAATTATTACTGGATATTAATTCGTTTGTTTGATGAAAGTCAACAGTCTTTAAATCCACATATATCAGAGGTGGAGAAGAGGACAGCTCTTGATTGCAATTTTCTGAATTTTTTTCGATTATCTTGGATATCATGTTGTCTCCTTGTTGCTCGTTTATACCAGTATTTAACTGTATGGACGATACTGATGTCGGAATATATGAGTTGAGAGATTCTTTATTGCTCGTGTCAATAACTGAAAGATTTTGTGTGGATGTCAACATATTGGAAATACTTGTATCAAATGTTTCAGCGTAAGTTATATCTGATTGTGTTGTTGGCACAAGACTCAAAGTGGCTTTGGATATTTCTGTTTCAGACTTACCTATATCTAAATCTAGATAATTCATATTTAATCTTAACTTCTTAGACACATTTAACTCAGCTTGATTGGGATTTTTGATGATGTTTATCTCTGCCTGTTAACATATTCAATTCTTGCTGTTCAGCTTGTATGTTAGCATTTGATTCTTCTAATGACATTATCGATTCAGAACAAAAATGTTATTTGAGGTATCCTTTTCACTTGTATCCAAGGCCAAGATATTTTTAGTATCATTCAATAAATTTAAATTCAAATTAGATGAAGAACAAAAATTGTTTACAATATCGCTATCGTTTATACTTGAGTTAATATTTGATCCTAATAATTTTAAGTTGTTATGGGAATTGATTAACTAAACTTGATCGCAATCAATATTTTGATTTACTGGATGTTCAACCGTTTTGATAGTATTTAACTCTTCTAAGACTAACGGCGACGAAGAATATAAACTGTTGTTACTGCAGCGAATTTTCTTTTTGGTAAGTTTCTCTGTTTCAATTTTGTCGAGCTCATTTTTACAAATCTTTCGCCAGGATCAAAAAAAATGTAAACAAAAGTAGAATACAGAATACAATTTAATATAAAAAAAGACACGATAAATTGGGAAAAATAAGAAAAACTAAAGATAAGAGACTCCCATCCACTCAAATGAGGTATGTAGGTAGATGACCCACTTTATTAGAAAAATTAAAGGGATGGAGAAAGTTAACTTTGGGTTCGAATGTTTTTAATTCCCAACAAACACAATTATGTAAAATTGGCAAAAATGTGACATGTTACATGTTATGTAACTATGTTATGTAAAATTTACATCTCTGTTACGGCGAAATGTCCGCCACAAATACTACATCAGGTTTACATAACATTGGTGTAACTGCTTCACATATATTTTATATCATTTTATTGAATAAATATTACATCACAAATATAACAAGCAGACATAAATATTACATAACATGCACTAGATATTATGGAACTGCTATGTAAAATTTACATCCTTGATGTAACTACTTTACATATATTTTATATTGTATTATTACATAAATATTATGTAATTTTCAAATGATTTTTATATGGATGGAAACAATCAAAAATTGCACTAATAACCCCTTCACCACACTTAACTCTCTTCACATCTATATACAGATTTTCATAACTAATAAGTTATCAACATTATTTCTACTCAGTTATTGATATATGCAACTAAGTGTGAAGTAAGTTGTGTAGTTGAGGGGTTATTCGGACACTTTTTGATAGTGAGATATTATAGCAGTAATTTTATATGCCATATTACAATGAAGTAAATAAAAAATCAGCATTAAAAAATAAACATATATTTATTCATATTGCACAAACTATTTAAATAACCACAACTTCTCTTCATTTGCTCTCGGTATCTTTTTTTTTCATCTCTCTATTGAGCCTTTGGCGGCTCAATCGAAACCATTCCCCTGCATATTTTTCTATGTCAGAATAAGACATTGAACAATGGCTACTTATAATAATTTCTGAAAATATTAATTATTATTTTTGGCAATCAAAGTTGAAAATGTATTACCTGCTAATATTTTTATCGATATTAAATCTTTGGCTTTAAAATTGCCCCTTTGTCCAAACCATGAACACTGTGTAGCCAACTCATTAGTAAATAATTGGGCAAGGCATCTATAAAGATGGTCTTTTCCATCTCTTCCACCCAAAGATTTGAAGATATGCTCCTAAAATGTGAATAAATAGTTTCATTAAATATGAAGTAATTAATTAAGATCAAGTAATATAATACAGAAGGTGAATCAGAACTTTTTTTATATTAAAAAACTTACTAAAGAAGTTTTTACATCATCATTGATCTCTAACTGAAGGTCGAACTCCTTAACTTCGTCAATAGTTTTCAACGGAATATTCTTCAATTTATGAATTTCATTGCTTCGTTGATGTCCAAACTCAAGGGAACCCATCTTTGTATAAATCGAGTTCAAAAACTTTTTGTTTGCCAAACAAATTGTTCGCAGTTTAACTAAAACGGCATAAAAATAGTTCAATTTTTTAGGAAACATAAATATCTAATTACCAATTTCATCATATAATGTTTCCAGCACTATGGGTGTTCCTACAAATAAACAATTTATTAACAAGTGATGAACAAATAAGTTCAAAACGAGAAACTACTGCTGCTGCATTTCAACATTTATAGATACACATAGGTGCTTTTTGTCTGTCTTGCTACCAAATGCCAGTTTATTTGAAAATATGATGACAGATTATGATGACACTTGAGTTTTTATTTTTGAGAAATTGTCCAAAATTTCAATCACATGAGAATGAAGTCATGTTTTTTGAAACCTAAAATTACCAAATTTGGTTTTTACCTGCAGCAACATTTTGTACACTATTTTGTTTTGGTGATGAAGTAGGTGTTGGCGTCCCATCTCCATCAGAGCTACTTGCACTGAGAGATGAACCCTCTAATTTTTTCATTTTTCCCCTCTCAATAGTTTGTTTTTTAATTGTGCCACATACATTTTTTTTTTCAACTCCACCTACAATAACAGTAACAACTGAAGACTGTAAATCTGAATAAAAGTCATGTTTTCAAAAAAACACAATGCCAGAATTCCAATGAATATATCAACTTTGTTAATTACCTTCAGCAACAACCTCAACTTGATTAAAATTGCCTTCATTCCTAACATTTTTCTGTGGAAAAGCTTTTAGTTTCGGTGTTGGAGGAGGAGTTATTACCTCCTCATCAGAGCTACTACCAACGTTATCTTCAGTCCATGCAGCTGGAATTTTTTTTCTTCTTCCCTTCCCAGCTTGTTGCCCTTCTTCGTTACTAGTGCTGTACTCAGAATCTGCTGCTTTTTTTCGAGCACCGTCCAAAGTCGCTAAAAATTGAATATTTGTACTTATAACCAAGCAGAGAATTGTTATATTAACTTTACTAGTTTAGGTAGGGGTGTATTAGCAGGATTTGAGATGAAGTCAGGTCAAAATTTCTTACTGAATTCTATAGCAATAACATATTTGAACACATCAGATTTCTGGTTCAAGATAAATAAATATTCATTAGCAATTCCAGTTATCAAAACCTAGTTGATAGTATTTAAAAAAAACAATCATTAATTTTGGCTATCATATATAATCTCCAAGAATTACTTACAACTAAAACCCTCAATTCTTAATTGGTGAATCTCCCAATTCTTTGTATCTGGCTCCACTCCTTTTTGCATCAACTTCCTTGCATTGAGTGATCTAGGCCAATAGCATGCTTCATCATTCAGTAACCAACTTGTTGGTATTTCTGAATACATATTCTCTGTGGTGAAATATACCACTGCATATGGTTTTTTAATATTCATTTTTCACCTAAAATCCTAATGTTTCTTATGAATTGTTATATATTTACAATGAATACAAAAATTCACTATTAATTTTTTAATGTACCTACAACCATATGGGCAGTACAGAATGTTGTTGCAACAACTTTGCAATTTGTTTTATTCAGAAAATGTAGACTTTAGTTAAAAAAATGTCAAAGGAATATTCCAGGGTATATTCTAAGAGTTAGTTGTTCCCAAGTTGGTTAGTTGTATAAAAAAAAGAATGGGTAGTAGAAGAAAAATAATTTCAAAAAAATTGCAAGAAATATAACCAGGAAAAATAATAAATGGCGAATGAATAGATGAAATAATCTACAAAATGAATAAAAATTGTCTGCAATTTCAAATATAAAACAATATGTCAACAAGTACAAAGGGTATTACAATAATGTTTGGATATGATATTGATTTCATTTCTTTTTAGTTTTCGTATAATATGTATTTGGAAAGTTGTAAATTTTAGCTTAGAATATACTCTGTCAAAAACAATAGTTAATGGAGTAGTGGAACTAAAACATATTCATTGCCAAACGGTAATTTCAACATTTTTTTTAAAATCAAAGTGATACTTATCTGTTTGTCACATACCAATATATTTTCTTCAGCTACTTTATAAATGTTAAGAAGTATAGAATTACAAGGAATGCTAAAAAACGGAATACTTGACTCATAGTACTTGCCAGAAAAGTATAAGTTATCATCAACTTTGGTTATATTATCAATAATTACAACTCTGCCATCTGTCAGCAAACAGCAATTTTCATTTTCTTTCAACAGTACAGAAAAATGTTGTAGTTCAATGCCAAATATTGCCTTATTTTTGTAAATAATTTTGGGAAGCTTGCAATCAATTATGTTGTTTTCTAAGGAGATTCCTTCCACTAATCTATTGTGAAGTTGTTGGAGTGGAAGGCTTGAATGTTTGAGTTTACGTTTAATTTTATACATCAAGTTCTCATATTTAAATGCACTGAACTCATCTAAACTACCATGTGCTTTCACATCTTCAGCCAAGTGTATTAAATTATGAACATTGTAGCTCATATATTCTGATCCAAAAAAATCACCAAACTTTTTTACAAAATATAATAAAAGTTCATTAGCATAGTCAATATTTTCATTGCTCTGATTTGTTTCGCATAACAAACGAATTGCTACAACTAATGACATAAAGTGATTGTAAATATTACTAGTTGAAACTTTCTGTAAAATAACTGGACCTGCATATATTAAAAAAAATCTAAATTCTGTAGCCTTCCAACGATCAACTTCATGTATGCTTCTAGGTTTTCGAGAAAAATCTGAAATACTAAATTTCCTTGTTTCAAGGTACAACTGATTGAATTGTTCAATCTGAGTTTTAGTTAGACGAACATTTTTAGGGCCCTTTAACCATAAGGTTAAAATACGTTTTGAAACTCCCAGTAACACCAAATGCATATAATCTAAGGGGATTTGTTTGATTATATCAATGTCTAAAGACTCCAGAATTGTTGATCCATGATGATGTTCAGGCTGTGTTCTATTCCGGAAAGATTCATTTGTTCGTAAACTTGATGTAGTGGATAAATACACTACTCGATTTTCTACATAATCACCTTCGCAAATACATTTAGAACATCCAAAATGATGCTTAGTATTTGATATAAATGCTTTTGCCGGAGCATCACATATAATACAATTTAATTGAATAGAAAAACGTTTGTTTTGTATAACAAGTCCAGTTAATTTTAGATTTAAATATTCTTCTACAAAATATTTCAAAAATTCGTTTGAATCATCAGGTTTTTTTGAGCCATGGAAAACACCTATTACAAATGGTTCTGTATAAATACCTCTTTTAACAATATCTCCTAAAATAGGCCAAAACTGACTACCAGATGACTTGGAAATTGGTAGACCATCTATATTAATGTTGAAAGAAATTATAGTATCGGTACAACTGTATTTTACAAATGCATGTTTAATACTTTCCTCTAAACCAAAATGCACATACTGACCACCTCCAACATTAACCACATTTTTAAGGCACCTTGGGGTTCTCATAAGACTTCTCGCATCTTTGGGTAATTCAATATGGCCATGCCTTCTCAAAATACCTAGCAAATCGCCAATACAGCTTTGTGATATATTATGTGTATGGAAACATTTTCTAAGATCATCGGACAAACTATTAGTAAATTTTTTTTTTCATCAGCTTCATGGCTTTCTTTTTGAAGGGAATGCAATATTGGAGGTGTAACAGTTAAAATACGTCCCGTATCATTAAAATTGTCATCGTGCTCACAAATATGAAGTGTCCCGCCTGCCGGCGATTCACTGCTGGGCTCAAATTCACATTCAGATTCAAACGATACATTTTCATTAGGTAGTTCACGATTTGTTTTGGGTACTTTAGAGCAACTAGGTACTAGCGAATTTCTACTACTAGATAAAATTCTTCTCTGTTGTCTCTTAGAAAGGTTGGGAAAATCACGTGGCATTTTATCTTAATTATAATTATTTATACTTACTTAATTACACAGAGTGGTGGTAATATACGTCAGAACAAACACTATTCAAAATAGCCCAAACCAAAAAATTATGCAAATATAATATCTCAGTTATACTTAAATTATGAGTTTGTTTATAGTCTCTTCTAGAAACCGCGAAAGAAAAAGAGACACTGAAATATTGTCATTTGTCAAAAAGTCGACGGTCAACTGAGTTTCGATGTTACCAACCAACAGACAACACACAACGAACCTTCCACAGTATTGCCAAACTAATATTGAATTAACAACTTTACGTAGCAGTTAAGTAAAACTTATGATAGAATAATGACGTTAAGTTTTTATGTATTAGCTACATCATATTTACATAAAATTTTTACATAAATATGCGGTTTTCGTATTTTGGCAATGTTATGTAAAATTTACGTAACTGTTTTACATAAACTTGTTCCATTAATTTTATGTCATATTTACATAAACGTAACAAGTGTGTTTGCTGGGTTATGAATTTCCAAATTAACGAGCATTGTCTTTTTTTCGTTTTAGTTTAATGAACCTGTTCCATCTTCATCGTATATTCATATTTTTTTACTGAAAACAAAAAATATTTACATACCTTTTTCGGAAGTGAGCTGAATCTTCCACTTTTGATAGTGTGATTTTGAAATTACTGACGCCTGAAAAACAGAAAACAATGCTTTTGTAATTCGGCTGCTCTACACCTTTACACAGTATGTGAAAGAAGAAAGTTTGCTAGAAAGTGGTTTCAGTAGTTTCGCCAATCTTTTGAATCCGTAGATATAGGTACATACTGTTTGTTGAGGATTACTATATCTTAAATAAAAATTGAGTAAATGATAAACCAATCACTCAATGAGTCAATTGGATTACTAATAAGTAATAACATAACAGCTATTTATTCTAGATACATTACGACTTCGTACTCTAGCTTAAACACTTTATTTTGGATCACCCTGAAGAACAACAAAAAATTACTAAAATCTATGGTTGTAACTTTGGGATTTATTTGTCGACTAGCAGGGCTGCAATGATACTTCAATATTTTCATGGATATATTTTACTTTACTGAACAATTAGAAAATATAACATATAGTACACACAAATGAAATAAAAGTCTTTTACGAGGCACGATAAGCACGTCTGTCTTCTACCGAGGTAAGAATAAGAATGATGAGAATGTGTAAAATGAATTGGTGATCTCGTCTCTTGTCGACTCCGATGATTTATGCTCATGCGCGGTGTCTCGCCTGTGGTAGTGGGGTGCCAGAGTTGCAAGCAGCTGTGGCCTGGGACCCAATTCTTGAAATAAATCCGTATACGGATTTGGCGATATTCGGAAAAAATTCGAATAAAATCAAGTATTTGTATTCTTGAAACCGGTATGCGACTTTTGTTATACGGATTTGACATCGAATGGGTCAAACTAGGCGAATTTGATTTTCCGTATACGAATTAGATATATTCCAAAATACCCTAACCACACTTTTTTATTATTACTTGTTTTTTTTCAGTATAGGTACTTTTGAGTTTTTGTAGGTATATATAGTTTTGAAAAGTTTACAAATATCTCGGTTTATGTGAAAAAACGATTCTGAGGTAAATATTAGTGAGTGATGAATACTTTCTTTACGAACACAACGAACTTAAACTTACATTGTTCTTGTTCATATTTTTCACTTGCGATTTATTGGTAGGTATTAAGGTTTGTTCATGGCTAATTTGGAGGATCTTGCCCTTTTGGGGGCGTTTGGAGCATTGGAAGAAGCCGAAATTGATGGCAATAATCGACGTATAGTCTTTCAACATAGGCAAGCATTTGAAGAACTAAGTGACAATCAATTTGATGAAATTTATCGGCTATCAAAACCTTTGGCCACGGAGTTACTTGATTTGCTAGAACCAAATCTAAGACATTCAACAAGATTGTCCGCCTTAGATATTGAAACGAAGGTAATTTCAATGATACCTTTAGTAAATTTGCCAAATCCATCCACATTTCCTTAGCTTTCTTGAAGGTAAAATCATTTGTGAATTCACCAGAATTTAATTATGGGTGGTCATTCATAAAGTTTGCCAACACTTTTTTCTGGTCCTTGGTCATCGTTTTCTAAAGTGCACGATCCATGGTTAAACATTTAACATACAAGTTTGATTGAACAATAAAACAAAAAACAAGCAAAAAAACGTAAACAAAATTGGGAAAATTGTTGGTTCATTTGCTCTTCTTTCTTATCGCATCGTACATTTGTTTCGACACACGTACAAAAAAGAAGAAAATACGCCAAGTAAATTATCCGCCGGAATATTACCCAAAAAAGAAGATAGAAAAGAGAAGCTCTCAAACTGTTTATTCGAATAAAATATCCGTATACGGAAATTTTTCCGCATACCATTCAAGAATTAATATTTACGTTATTATTCGAATCTTTTGTTCGAGATTAATTCGTATGCTACTGAAATCCGTATAATTTCTAGAATTGAGTCCCTGGGACCCAATTCTTGAAATGAATCCGTATACGGATTTGGCGATATTCGGAAAAAATTCGAGTAAAATCAAGTATTTGTATTCTTGAAATCGGTATGCGACTTTTGTTATACGAATTTGACATCGAATGGTTCAAACTAGACGAATTTGATTTTCCGTATACGAATTAGATATATTGCAAAGGTAAATATTAGTGAGTGATGAATACTTTCTTTTGGTAACCAACAACGAACTTAAACTTACATTGTTCTTGTTCATATTTTTTACTTGCGATTTATTGGTAGGTATTAAGGTTTGTTCATGGCTAATTTGTAGGATCTTGCCCTTTTGGGGGCGATTGGAGCATTGGAAGAAGCCGAAATTGATGGCAATAATCGACGTATAGTCTTTCAGCATAGGGAAGCATTTGAAGAACTAAGTGACAATCATTTTATTCCTGACCTTTGGTCACGGAGTTACTTGATTTGCTAGAACCAAATCTAAGACATCCAACAAGATTGTCCGCCTTAGATATTGAAACGAAGGTAATTTCAATGATACCTTTAGTAAATGTATAAACTAATTTTTTTTTTCAGCTCCTCACAGCATTAGGTTTTTTTGCTTCAGGATCATATCAAACAGATGTTGGATACAGTGTAATGCATGGGGTTTCCCAATCATCTGTTAGTCGTGCTGTTGATGAAGTTACCGATGCACTTAACAGACCTAAGATTTTAAATTCATTTGTAAGACTTCCTCGTAATGCGCAAGAACTACAACAAACAAGAGCCCGGTATTACCAGATCATTTCCAAAAATGATTAATTATATTAATTGATTTTCTTTTATATTTTTTGAAAAATTTCATTTTCCTGGGATAATGGGTTGCATTGATTGCACTAATGTAGCAATTTTTCCCCCACAAAATCACATAGAACACATTTTTGTTAATAGAAAGGGGTATCACTCTATAAACAAACAGTTGGTAAGTGTTTGAAATCTCAATTGTTGTTCTACATTACTGAACAAAATATACCAAATTATATTTTTCAAAGTTTCCTCACAATTGCATGCTGAAAGTGGTAATAATTATTGTACTCATTTAGCGTAGGTACATAATTATTAAATTAAAACTTACATCATAAATGGGATTATTTTTACAGATATGTGATCTAGATTTAAAAATATTAAATGTGTGTGCCAGATATCCTGGATCAACTAATGACAGCTTTATTTGGCAAAACAGTTCTGCTTTTAATTACATGTCAGATCTGCATCAGCGAGGTCTCACATACTATCTTTTGCTAGGTAGGTATATATATTTTTGCAAGCTATTTGTATAATTATAAATGTTGTTTATCATTGATTTGTGATATATATTTTAGGGGATTCTGGTTATGCTCTACGACCATGGCTGATGACCCCATTAGATAATGTAGAACAAGGTTCCCCTGGTGAAAGATATAACAATTGTCACAAACAAGCACGCTGTACAATAGAGCGCTGCAATGGGGTACTCAAAATGCGCTTTAGATGTCTTCTCAAGCACAGAGTACTCCATTATAAGCCTGATAAATGCTGTAAAATTATCAATGCTTGTTGTGTACCGCACAATCTATGCATCAATAATAATGTGCCACTTCTGGATATAGATGGTGATCCAGTGGTAGATCTTGGTATTATTGATATTGGAGGATATCAACAATTTGACAATATTGGAGGTCCTCGAGCAAATCGTCATCTGTTAGCTGGACGACAAGTCCAGCAGAGAATAATCAATAATTATTTTCAATAGTAATGTGAAAAGAGCAACAGCAATTTTATTTGGAAAATAAAAATAAAACAATAGTTTCTTTTAGGTAATTTATTTTATCAATAGATTAAAAAATGGAAATATAAACTCATTAAAAAAACAGAATTCTAAACTAACCTAAGTACCTATCACAAACAAAAAAACCAATAAATTAATAACAAAACGAAAAAAGGAACTCATTGAAAAAAATATACTAATCCTAAAAGAACCTACCTATCACAGACAAAATTAACCATTGAAAAAAATAAACGAAAAGTGTTAACTTGGCACACAAATAAACTGATAAGTGTATAAAAATTAATATCAATATAAGTACAGTACAATATAAGTATTAAGTTTATTTGCTCTTCTTTCTTATCGCATCGTACATTTGTTTCGACACACGTACAAAAAAGTAGAAAATACGCTTAGTAAATTATCCGCCGGAATATTACCCAAAAAAGAAGATAGAAAAGAGAAGCTCTCCAACTGTTTATTCGAATAAAATATCCGTATACGGAAATTTTTCCGCATACCATTCAAAAATTAAGATTGACGTTCTTATTCGAATCTTTTGTTCGAATTTAATTCGTATGCTACTGAAATCCGTATAATTTCAAAAATTGAGTCCCTGAGGAATGAGAGATGCGACACAGGGACGGTTCAAGGAGACGAACTGTTACAATCTCCCCCTCTGGTTTCTCGATCTTCTTGATGCGGAACCAGTATTCCTAGATAATTGTTCGGCGGAGACTGGTTCACGGGTGTCGCAGTCTTCTTGTGGATCCTGAACAATCTTTTTCTTTGGTCTGCCACGTTTACGGATAGGTCTAACAGGTGTGGGAGCGGTATCCTGATCTCCGAGGATAGGTGTAAGTTGTGACGAATGGTACACTCCTAAGGGTACTGTGGGCTTGTCGGGATCCGCGACTTCATTGCAGCGTATCCTTTGGCGGAATTGCTAAGGAAATGGCTCTCAATCCAAATGCGGTCACCAGGGTTATAAACGCCATGGGGACGTCTGTTAACGTTCTGAACCGCCTGGTTATGGTCTTGCTTGAGTTCGGTGATCTCATTAGCCAGTCGAATTGACGAAGCTAACCGATGTAACCTTGGAGTAATGTCGGCAACGAAGTTTTCGTTTCTTACAATTGCAGATCATCCGTGACATCCTGGAGAGTTCTCATTTCTCTTCCAAAAGTCAAGAATGCGGCCAAGTGTTAAGTGCTATCACATCTCGCAGAATTCATTGCGAATCTTATAGCGGGTAGACATGTCGTGTGATCGCGTTCAACAAGGATTCCCAATTGAGCCGTGAGGTCTTTGTTCTTTCGTCCGAACATATTGGCTTCAGTATGATATAAGGGTATGAAAATTTGATGAATTCCCAAACAGAACGTAAGTTGCTGCATAACTGCGGAGACGAACTGGGACCCGTTGTCGCTGATTATTCGGCGTGGTAAGCCGTAGCGCAGAACTACCTCATCCACTAGAGTCCTGGCACAGTTCTACCCATCTACTAGCCGTATCTTCTATGATGAAGATCAATTTCTTATTGTCGACTGACACAGGAAGAGGACCAAAAAGATCTATTGCTAAAACCTCGAGCGCTGGTTAATAACGTTTGTTTGCATCAACCCCGCAGGTTTTCTGTTGGAAATTTTGTATCGTTGACATTCGAGGCAAGCACCTATATGTTTTGCAATGTCTTGACGCATCATATTCCAATAGTAACGTGTGGCGATCTGATGCGTAGTTTTATCGATGCCATAGTGTCCGGCCGTTGGACTATCGTGGTATGCCTTCAGAATTGTAGATATCTCCTGGCTAGGGATAACTAGTCTGGCGTCGTTATCTTCTTGGTCGTCCGTATATCTATACATCACTCCTTTATGGAGGAAATATCCACGATTGATCCACTTTTGGTTGTTCTCATCATTGGAAAAATCTTCTAATGCTCTAATTATTATTTGTAGCTCCGCATCATTCAACTGTTGTTCCCGGATGTCTTTCTCTGTTTCACTGGGTAGGTCGATCTGAACACTACATATCTGGCAATTCGGCATGTCATTTTCACATGGCTGTCTGTGGAATGTGGAGATTGTTCGCCTGGAGTTGCAATGCCCACCGAGCTAATCTTCCTGTTGGCGTTTTCACGGTCAATAGCCACTTGAGGGGCTGGTGGTCGGTAATTACTACGACTTCGGATCCCTCTATGTAACCTCTGAATTTCGAGATGGCCCACTCAATGGTCAAGGCTTCTCTTTCCGTGGTGCTATAATTCCTCTCTGCACTAGTTAAAAGTCTACTGGCGTATTCAATCGTACGCTCTTTTTCTCCCCCCCCCCCCTGGACTAATACTCATCCAAGGGCATAGGCGCGTCTGTGGTAGTAGGGTGCCAGAGTTGCAAGCAGCTGTGGCCTGAGGAATGAGGGATGCGACACAGGGACGGTTTAAGGAGACGAACTGTTACAACACCAATTAATGTATCGTCATTGGTTGAAATAGTTCCTAAGGAGCTAAATATAGAAAACTGCCCTGGGATTAAGCTCAGAATGAAAAAATATTGTATTCCATTCAAAATAAAAGACATAGCCAGGGTTCTCATTGGACCCTTAATCTTTTTCGGCATCTTATGATTTGATAGGTTCTCATTAGACCTTAATATCAAATTTATTATTTACAATTTTATTTAGGAAATTTACATATTTGTTTTGGGACATTATCAAATTATTAGATTTACAACAATTTTTTCAAATTTAAATGGTTTCTTTAATATTTACATTTACACATAATTATAACAATGTTATTTTTATGCTCATTTTGGATAACTTGAGTTTTGTGTCCACTTAAATTGTCACTTGTGATTTGTTAGTTTCAAATTGAAGCAGTGTCACTTCAATTTCCGTTCTACTAACACGTGTTCGTGTAGTAGCCGAATATATTGAAATTAAATTAAAAATGTTTAAAAGTTAATGACTGGGGGAATGGGGAATATTTCAAATTTAATGTAATTTTAAAGAATTTTATTGTTGTGACGTTAATATGTTGTCGACCTTTAATTAGGTTTCTTGTATCATATACCTGATGAGTAAGTAAGTCTTTACCAATTTCTTAATTCACATATTTTCAACTATTATTACTTACTTGCAGGTATCGCACTGAAGATGGCTTAAACGAAAGCGCTTTGCAATTATAAAATGAAAATTTTCACACAGAATACAACAATGTTTTCTTGACTTTCCAGTCATGTGATATTCACCAACATAAATGTAAAAAGCATCGTATTCTGTGATTGAGGCTTATCTAATGTTGCAGCAATAAACAGATTATATATTGAAACACGAGAATTTTTCCTCCGCAGGGATAAGGAAAACAAATTGTTTGGGGTGCTCATTAATGGAGAAGAAATAGTACCTCTTCATAATCCTCCGCATTTTCTATAATGCCTTAGAAATGGTTTTTGTTAAGTACAATGTTCAATTCTGTGGGAGGAGAAAACAAAAAGAAATTACCGAATGGCAACAAATTGTCAAACTTTTTGAAACTGTAGGAAATGGGGAGGATGATTACAAGCTCTGCCAAAGCTTGACAATTGACCATATTAAAATACAAAAAAATAAAAGTTGCTGAGGCTGCCCAAGTTTTTAGTCAGCCAGATGGCATTCTAAAAATAGCTGAAAGCACTGCAGAATTTCTACTTTTCATGGACAAAGTGTTTGACAGTGTGAATGGAGCATTTTTATCCATAAGAAGTGAAAAGACATTAAGGTGAGCAGTCGCAGAAAAATCAGGGCATAAAAGTTCTAGTCTTGGGCAATAAAAGTTTTTTAAAATATATGTTTTTTTTAAGCAGTGAAAATAAAAGAGTTAGGTCTCCTCCTACTAAACCAAATTGGATTCACACGTTAAAGAGCTTTTCATATTTATGTGGGAAATTGTCAAATGACGATATAAGTAACTAGGCAACAAGAGATCAGCCTCATGGCGGAGGCGCTAACATGGTGAACTCCATAAGAAAATCGTCGAAAAAACTGAGGTTCGTTTTGGCAAATTTTGGTTCTGAGGTGGATTCACACCGGCAACCGGACGGCATCCAATCATATCAAACGACGTCTCGTTTAAAAGGCCTTAAAGTCTAGTGTATACTTCAAATATTGAAAAATTTCTAGCTACCCCATTCATCCCTCACGCAGCATCCCTTGTTCTAAAAGTTAACCAATCAAAGTGAACGAGGTCTCGTTTAAATAGCCCCAAATTCAACCAACCAAATATTGACCCACCCCCAAATGTTTAAAGGACCCCCAATACATAGCTATTCGCACTCATAAGTGTTAGATGCAAAAAGAGATATAAAAAAAGAGTGCATTCATCAGCTTGCTTTGAAGTAAAAAAGACTTGAGTCTAGTATGCATAGGTACATTGAAAATTTAAACAAATTATATATTATATGACAAGTGGAATATCGTTGACCGTACTCTCTAGTATACAATTCTTTTAACATATACAGTGTGCTGCAAAATTATAGTTCGCAAAGTAAATCAACTGACGTATCGCTGAAAAGACATTAACGTCTAGGACAAACATTCTTTCAACATTGTGTATCATTAGAGTATATATAAAGATAACTGACATATATCGTTCAAAAGGGTATCTAGATACGTCTCACATATAGAGGGTGTATCATTGCAGTACATAGAAAAAATCAGGTGACATTGACCATCTAGATACGTCTCACATATACAGGGTGTTTCATTGGAGTACATAAAAAAAATCAGGTGACATTCTCCATCTAATTTTTTCATGACAAGTGTAATATTAGTATCTGTCTTTGTTTCAATTTGAATCTTCATGTAAAAGTTGATGAATATACAGAATGTTCAAAACGACGCATCGTTTGAAAAGCCTCAACGTTCAGTATATGAAACATTCTTTTATCAGAGCGCAAAAAAAAATAACGGAAAACGTGATACTTCAAACGTGATAAAATAAAAAATTCCACTATTCTTATAATTGTTACGGTATATACAAGGTGTTTAAATAAAAACCAATTACTCCAAATAATATTTTTAATAAATCTACCTATAGGTAATACAGTATTAATATGTTCAATGAAAAATACTATTAATAATTGTTGATGATTTTGCTTCTAAGTTATTAGACGCTCAGTATATGGTGAATCCCCATATTGCATTAATTATATATGAAATGAATATGTTTTCAATGGGATAGTCCAAAATACTTTGCTATGACCATCCTGTTATTTAAAATCCGCCAGAGGCAATCAACGCAGTAGAGAGTCTCTTATCGTAAATCATCTTGAAATTTCAAAAAACTAGATACATTTTGTATTTAAGCTCAGGATTTTCCTGTGAAATTCATTTGTTTCTAGTTTTTGATCACACCATCAACCTTCAATAAACAACAGGTAAGACATTTATTTTTATTTTACTTTGAATTTAAATTAGTGATGTGTTGTTATACAGTTAAATTATATTATTATTATTATTTCTAGTGTAATGGATTCAAAAGCGATAAATTCTTCTTCTTCTCTAGAAAAAGATCCGAAGCCCATGATAAAATTAAATGATTAAAATTTGGGGGAACCTAAAAAAATTATTGTTGTAAAATTAGTACACAGCAAATTTGGGGAGACGGTGTTATTGGTGCTGGGAAAAGGAGTGACATTCCTTCCGCCGAGGGTGACAAAAGCGTATAAACCGTTTATACAATTTTTTGAAGATGGAAAATACGCCTTAGTATTTAGAGGAGGAGTAGAGATTGGCAAACCAAATCCGATGGCATCATTTGAAATTATTGAAATTCAATTGGTGAGTTATGAGTTATTATATTATGTACAAATACCACGTTATCCAATCAATATTAAGTTGATTGGAGCGAACTCTGCTGGAAACAGATTGATAAAATTAATTAATAAACATCAAACATGTATTTGTTCAATAGTTAAGTTACATAAATGACATCTTGACTGTGATGATGGTGGTCCATCGATGTGACTTTGCCAGTCAGGACGATTGTAATGTATAAAACAAGGCAGTTGGATTTGTAAATCAAAATTGTCTCGATATGCTCTTGGTAATTTATACCATGCATATAATAACTCAAGTGGTTGCGCTTTTTGAATCAAATAATCCAATGGAAACTTCTCAAGTTCTTATTCATTGAACTGATATAATCGTCGCATGTATAGCCAATGGTCCTTCATTGGACAAATACATATTTCTAGATGCTGCTGCTGATTATTCATTGTTTTATTTAAAAAATGCATTCACTTTTGAAGTTTATCAATATACTGTTTAGATTCAATGATTTTTCAACGTTTATAATTTTGATTTTAGAGTGGTGAGATACAATTTTTAATAAAAGTTTAGCAGTTAATCCTGATCACTTACAAGATCCCGATCTTATAAATTACCATTTCATCGATGGCATAGGTGGTCACATTAATCCAGATGCTGACATTTTAAGCCACTTTTCCTCAACTGAACTGCCGAATGTCGATAATTTTAAATTCACGGAAATTGATGAGTTAAAGGTTTACGAAAAAATACTTTCTATACATTCAAATGCTGCTGGTCTTGATAATATAAACACCAATATGATTCTACATTGTTGTCCATTTATTTTAGCATATATTACTCATATATATAACTTGCCTAAAACATTCAACGTTTCCTTCAATTTGGAAATAATCTAAGGTTCTACCCATACCAAAAACGGACAATCCTGTCGATTGCAATGAGCTACGTCCTATAAGCTTACTGTGTACTTTTTCTAAAATTCTGGAAAAAGTGATGGATGAACAAATACGTCAACACATCATCAAATTCGACTTATTACCTGAACACCAGTCTGGGTTTCGACCAGGATATAGCTGCACTACTGCACTCCTCAAAGTTTTAGATGACATTTATTCTTATATCGATTCCAACAAACTTTGCATCTTAATCTTATTAGATTACTCTGAGGCATTTGATAAAATTAATCACTCTTTGCTTCTGTCATTATCTAATTATATGTGTTTTGATAAACAAGCGCAAAAAATGTTGCAGTCCTACTTAGATCAAAGATCTCAAAGAGTATTTCTAAATTAAAAATTGTCAAAGAAAATTTACCTCACACGTGGGGTTCCGCAAGGATCCATCTTAGGTCCCTTGCTATTTTCCCTATACACATCCCAATTTCCAAGTTACCTGAAATGTATGGAGGCTCACTATTACGCGGACGACACGCAGTTGTATATGAATTTTAATGAACCAGAACTTGAAACCATAATAGAGATTTCAACTAAATTCTGCTTAAGTGTAAATTCTTCAAAATCGAAAGTCATTCTATTTGGTCGTAGAAATGAGAAAAATAGAATCAAAAGTAAAATACACTTGAAAATTAATAACGATAGTTTAATTTTATCCAACAATGAAAAAAATCGTTTTAGATGACTCCTTAAGATTTTCCTCCCATATTTTATCAATAATTCAGAAAGCATTTTGCAATTCAACACTCTTATTTTCTCACAGACAATTATTTAATAAAACGACCAGAATTATGCTCTGTGATAGCCTGGTACTCTCGCTGCTTAACTATTGTGATGGATATATGGACCTGCACTTACACAACTAGATCAAAATCGATTACAGCGAATTCAAAATATGTGTGTTCGTTTTATTTGCGGCATCAGACGTCGACATCCAACCCCCAGGCATTTTGCAGACCTTGGCTGGTTGAATATAAAAAATAGACGTATTCTCCATGGTTCAGTACTATTTCACAAAATCATGTTAACCAAAACACCTTATTACCTATCGAAAAAAATTAAGAAGAGATAAGAAGTACACAATGTAAATGTGAGATTTAAAAATAAAATTAGTATGCTGAAACATAAAACCACGTTATTTCGATCTAACTTCTCATATAACATCGCTAATCTGTACAACATGATCCCCGAAGTCTACAAAACGGTACCCATTTCTCAATTTAAACTTAATCTTAAGAAGTCTCTACCTAATAATAGCATAACATTGAAATTATAAGCTAAGCAGATAAAACTGGCCTTATTCATTTAAATATTTACAAAATTAGGTTACTCAACTTTTGTTATTTGAGCATGTAAGAAATTATTGTAGGTAAAGAATATTGAATCTTTAGTTTTGCGGTTGCGTGGAAGAGCGCCACTTAGCTGGTGCTTCTCGTGTGAGAACATCATCTAAGAGCGAACGTCGCCTTTGCATGTATTGTATTTTTATAACAGCAATAAAGTCATTTATTATTATTATTATTATTATCACCGAACTTCTATCTAAACGGTATTACACAATAATCAGGGTGCTCAAAACCAATCAGATTGGGGCACAGCAGCGTTTTCTTCAAGACTGTGTGGTCATATTTATATTTGGGCATAGATTTTGCTGGTGAATTTCCACACAAATAACAAGGAAGAAAATGCCTATCTCGTGAACAAATTTCGTATGTACCTACCTAATAAAACACCTTGGTGAAATTCCCTGTTTTCAAACCGTGCCTTTATCCTACTATTGTTAAATATTGTTTGGTCATGTGCTGAACCAGGCCACCTTGACACAATATCCATAATTTTCAAATGACTATCTCCAACAACTTGTGTGTTTACTGATAAGTAACTTTTTCTATTTCGGTAAACTTCTGCATATGCTCCACCTAAAATTTAGCAGAAAGGTTTATTTTAACTGCAGTTCTCTTTTTTGTATGCTGACAACGCTAACATTTTGCTATGCATGCTAACATTACTTTTGAATAGTTATTCCTATATTTCACTGGAGACTACAGCCTCATGTGTGTTCCATCTATACAACCATTTTCTCTAGGAAACCGTGCTATGTGATAAAAATCAGTAGATGTACTAAGTCCTTCTTGATCTGTTGTAGGCATTCTAATAAAATTGGGCCTGTTACGGGAAATAGCATTAGTAACTCTTCTTAAAATTCTAGACATTGTAGATTGGTGACATCCAATAAAATCTCCTATTGCAACTTGGTGACTTGCACAAGAGTAAAGACGCAACGTTGTGAGCAGCTGGTTTATTGGTGTCACACTATTGTTCCTAAAAGAAGATAGGTATATGTGAGTACACTTAAAACTAAAAGTTTATGCCAAGGGGTGTTACTGCCTATTTCAGGACTTTTCTGATGGACTAAAATGTGCACAACATACAACAAACATGTTTGTACTGCTACGTATTGTCTACTGTCTTAGGACCTTATATAAGCTTTTTTCACCTTACTTAACTATGCATTTAAAATTTAAGTAGATATGGATATGAGAACAGCTGTACTTAAAAATCGTTAAATTCTATTTCTCCTTCTATAAATAGAGAAAGTTGAGAACCATGGGTTTCGTTGAACGAAATCTTTGAAAAAATGACAAATTATCCATGGTGTCAAAATATCCGCTGCGGAGACAGTTTTGCCTGGGAAATCCGGAGTTTATTATGTCCAAAATTTCCTGGTCATCTTCGATGAATAATTCATTAACAATATCCATTTTTATTTTTGTTTTAGACGACACCAAAATACAGTGCAATTTTCCTAATCCTTCATCTAAACGATCAATTTTGACGGATTATCTTAAACCAAGTTTTGCAAGTCTTAAGCGGCGTTTTGACTACGATACATTCCAAAAATAAATTTTAAGCGGGATTAATTTAATAAACTAGAAAGCTATATTAATTATTGATTATGATTATTACAAAGGAAAATTGAAAAGTGGTAAGCATACATTTCATTAACATTATTGATGATTAATACTTGAATATTGATTTTAGGTTCTTGATATGGAAATAACTCATAGAAAAACTGAATCCTTTTGAAGTGTTTGAAGGTATAGATGACATAAGTTGTAGATAACATCACGTTATATTATTGGAAATATATCAAGGTTAACCAATTAAAGTATGGAAACGAACCTTTCTTCAAATTGTTCATAATTTAAATATCATAAATTGTTAATTGAATTTTTAAATGCTACAATAATAATAATAAGGTAATTGCAAGAACTCAAAATGCTCAATCTCATGACGATAATACTAATGCTTCTGCCCTTCCTAATCTGGCGTAGTTGAATTTGAACGGGGATCATGTACTGCTAGCCACTGCTAATATTTTAATATATCCTAAACACAGATCCCCTATCAAAGCCAGGGCCTTGTTACATCCAGGAAGTCAGGACTCTTTTGTTTGCTCTAACTTAGTTAAAAAATTAAACTTTGACACGTACTCTAAACCCTTGTGGATATCCGGTATCTGCAATGAAAATCAAAACATACATTCCATGGTCGATCTGACCTCTTATTCAACTGGTGAAACCAATTTATCCTTCGAATCTTCCTGTGCCGTAGTCGACCAAATCACTAGAGATTGTGAATAATGATAAACTAATCGATATCTCTCCGTAATTATGATCATCACTTGGTGATCCTACCTTTGGGGTCCCTGCTCAAATAGATATGCTGTTGGGGACAGACATTTCTTATACACTTTTAACTACAGGAATTTACAAACTAGATAAAAATCTTCCCACTCTTGTATCTACTTATCTCGGGTGGATAATATCAGGAACAGTTCCCTCACAATGTTCATCGACTTCTCCTGTGTCATGGCCTGTTTCTCATTTATTTCATATTGCACAAGGAGAAACTCCAGAAACTAACCGTCCAGGTAAGATAGTAGTGAAATTTTGAAATCCGGAAGAACTGTCTTCCAAAATAGTCATGTCCGATGAAGATAGTAAGGCTGAAAATGTTTTGCAATCCTCTAGCCTCTACTCTAGCCAAGGGACGTTTTTAAGTTGAACTTCCTCTGATCCATCCTACTGCATATAAGAATTTAGGTGATCCATTTGTTATGATTTATGTCCTATGAAAAAAGGTTAGACAAAAATCCTCACTTAAACGCAGAATATAAAAAACTTCTTTTTGAATACATTAAACTTGGTCATGGACAATTAGTCCCACTAGTATTGCAAACTCCTCAACTCAATCACAAATATTTTGTTCCACACCTGTGTGTGGTGGAAGAAAGTAGTGTTAGCACTAGAATTAGGATAGTATTCGATTATTCAGCGAAATCTTCTTCAAAAATGTCAATGAATGACATTTCGTTGAAAGAACCCAGAGTCCAACCAAAGCTTCTAGACATTTTGATTCCATTCTGTTTCTTTAAATATGCTCTGACTGCCGACATTTCAAAGATGTATCGGCGGGTAGAAATAAATCCCACCTTTCATTTTTTGCAAAACGCATTATGGAGAGATTCTCCTTTAGAACCGTTTTCTTGTATCCAACTCAACACAGTGTCATTCGGACAAGCAGTCCACCATTTTTGGCGTGCCGTGTTCTAAAAAAATTGTCCTAAGGAATCCCCAATTTCCTAGAGTACAGGAGTCCATATTATTCCAAACCTACGTAGACGATTTCACAGAGCTAGAAACCTTGTACCATAATTTAAAGAGTGTTCTCTCATTATCAGAGTTCGAACATCATAAAATTTTTTCCAATTCCGATGAATTAGTTGTGAGACATTTCCCGGATTCACCTGTCAACAAAGACTTGAATTCAGAAGAAAATCCCAGCAAAGTATTGATAATCGTTTGGAATCCTGTTGATGATATGCTACCCCATCTTCCTTTGATTGCTGCTCGACAAAAAGATACATTTTATCTACAGTGTCACAATGTTTGGATCCCCTTGGTATAGTAAACCCGGTTATTGTCCAGGGAAAGCTTTTTCTTCAACAACTCTGGTTATCAAAAATATCGTGGGACGAACCAATCTCAGATTCTACAATAATAAAAAATTGGACGAAATTCGTAGCCGAAATTTCTTCATTAGCTCAACTGCATATCCCCAGATACACATTTCTTGATAAAACTGTAAAACATATTGAACTCCATGGTTTCTGCGATGCCAGTTCAGTGGCATATGGTGGATGCATTTATTTGCGTGCCATATTTTCAGACGGATCAGTTTCGTCACAACTCATAATTTCTTAGTCACGGGTAGCACCCCTCAACAAACCTTTGACTATTCCAAAACTATGTGCGATGGTCCTATTATCTAACCTTTTTGCTCGCGTGGTAAATATTCTCGACAGACAACTTAAAATTTTATCTTTAACATTATGGTCCGATTCACGAATCGCACTTTCGTATATTAGAAGCATTCCCACACGATGGGCAGTTTTCGTATGTAATCGCGTTGCTCAAATACAAAAATTGACTCAAACAGTGATATGGGGACATATCAAGTCTCAACTCAATCCAGAAGACTTTTTGTCCCGAGGGCAATCTCTGGATTTTCCCAGCAAATTGTGGTTTTCAGGCCCCTAATTTTTGTGGGAGGAGTCCCACGATACCGCTTGTTATGATACCTTTCCTGGTGTATCTAATCCCCCTGCAGAAAACAAAAAATCGCTAATTGTCATATCACCTCAAACAAACCCATATTTGAATATGATTTCTCGTTGTTCTTCATTAACAAAAGCAAACCGAGCAATGGCGTATGTTTTCAAATTCATTCGTGCTGTTAAGAATCCAGATATCAAATCATTGCAGCTAACTCGTCAAGAGTTGGATGATTCTCTTTTGTTTTTGGTACAACAGGTGCAACAGGAAGCATTTCCTAATGTCATTAAAACCTTGAAAAGTAAACGACCCCCATAAGTTGCTATCATTCAATTTATTTATTGATGAACGTGATGGTATTAGAGTAGGTGGACTCCTTCACCACGCCGACCTCCATTTCCAACAAAAAGATCCTATTTTGTTACTCCCCGGAAATCATTTCACTTCCCTATTTTTAACCCGAGAGCATAAGCGTCTCGGACACAGTCGCCCTCAAAATGTTTTGGCGAACATTCGTCTGAAATTCTGGCCCATAGACGGCCTCCGTGAAATCAAACGAATCATTGGTAAATGTTCTATGTGCCATCGATTCAGAGCTAAAACCGCCCAACAGATCATGTCTGAAACTCCTAAGACCCGTGTGACTCCGTCTCAACCCTTCCAGAATGTAGGGATCGACTTCGCAGAAAGCACCTGTCTTCAAGTGTTATGTATCCCTCTTTGTGTGTTTCGCTACGAAAGCGATTCACTTGGAGCTGGCTTCCGACTTGTCTACGGACGCCTTCATAGCTACTTTGAAAAGATTTATCTCTCGCAGAGTACTTCCTACTATGCTTTATAGTGACAATGCCACCAATTTTGTTAGTGCCAATAACTATCTACGAGATATCTCGATATATTGAACATGGCGTCCCTCTGAGGAGCCTCAAGAAATAAGAATTATATCTTCATCTTTTATTCAAGTGCTTCTAATAGTAAGGAGCATGCTTCTTTGACTATTCTCACCGCCTTCGTGGTATGGTAACCCTTTAACAGGCTTGTGAGGTCGGGTTCTTAATATTCTTAATACCTTTATTTAGAAGATTAATGAAACAGGTTTTATTCTTTTGAATATTTGATTTATTTGCGAAGACAAAGATATTATAGTCTAGTAGGGAAGTGAGTTTTCTGCGAAATGGGAATTTTTGAATTTTTTTGCCAAGAAAAATTGTAATTGTTATAAACAAAAAACGTATAGAGAAAATGAGGGTCTCCGTTTTTTGGTTATAACTTGAAAAATATTGAAAATAACGGCTTTTTGAAAAAAGATTCAAAAAGAGGAGAAAATTTCAGAAGGACAAGTCCCGACTCCCGAAACTGTAACTCCATTATTTATAATTTTAAATTGTCGTTGAAAATACCGCTCCGCGCGGCCGTTTTGCAACTGCGGCGTCACCGCCAAGCCAACAGAGCATCACAAAAAGCAAATCTAATATTATTTACCAAAGAAAATAATCAGGAAGGATCTTCACTAATATGGCACCTAAGATTGCCAATAGTATAGCAAAACAAGAAACTAGACAATTTAATATTCACCTGTAACGTTGTAAGTATTGTTTTATTTATGATTTTATAGAAAATATGTAAGCGGTTAAAGTGACATACGAAAACTGTATTTAGAACTACATTTCAATAATCATCACAAGTTTGACACTAGGTGTCTATACTTTACATCTCCCTTTTTTTGTGAACTAGATATAGCTTAATATAACTCATAAAATAATATTGTAACTACAAATTCAAGTAGTATTAAAGATCAAGTCTATTTATTGGTTTAATCACTCTACCAAATCTTGATGACCTTAATACTGTCGCTGGTTGAGCCAGGTTCGAATTCTGTAAATGATTAGAAGTGTTTGGTGGCGAGCTTGTTGATGCTGGGAGTGACCTAGAAACAGCTGGTAATTGTTCTTGTGCTGGAACCTGTTGTACTGCTGGTTCATTTGTGTATTTAGTTTCAGGAACTACCACTCTGTTGCTGTTAATGTCTGCTTGTGTCTTGTGCAGATGACTGAAGTTTCTACGTAGAATTTGGCCTTGATCAGTTTGAATGATTACAGATCTTGGTAGACCTTCGGGCTTTTCTGCCACTCTTGCCCCTTCCCATTGGCGATGAGCAACTTTGTGTCTGACTTTTTCATTAATTTCAAAATTGTCTGGTATTTCAGATTCGACTTCTCGTATGTACCAGCATCACCTTCTCCTCCATATGCTCCTACGTCAATAGCAACAAACTTGCAGTCTACATCTACCACAGCTAATAAGACGGTGAATAAGTATTCTTTGTAGTTGTAGGTGAGAGATCCACTGTTCGGTGGACAAACTATTCTGATGTGTTTACCGTCAATTGCCCCACAACAGTTAGGAAAATTCCAACGCTGATAAAATCGCTCAGCATGTATTTTGAATTGCTCTTGGGCGTGAGTTGGCAAATACAATTCGGACAAATGTTCTCGAATAACGGACAGTATGCGAGGAATTACAGTACTAATCCAGCTATGGCATATTCTCCATGAAAAAGCTGATGATCGAAATGATTCTCCTGTGGCTAAATACCTGTAATAAAAAAAACTGTTTTTTGTCGAAGACCGCAAAAAAATGGGCCAATCTCAGAGACTACTACATGAAAAAAAAGAAAAAGCTTTGCACTGGATCGGCGGCATCTAAAGACCGAGAACATTTGGACTAGTTCAGTTTTTTGCACGGTACCAATCTTCCACACAGGAGGCAAGCCACGATATAGAGCAGGTGATTTGTTTAACCAGTACATGTGTGCATTATTTTGAGCAAAACTATATTATATTAATATATTTATACCTGCGTTTTTTTAGCACTATCTCCAATGTTGGTGCCGCGGCTATTGACATATCGGACACTCAGGATGACACTGTGGAAACAAGTCAAGAAATGGAACTGGATAATGACATAGAAAGTGGCGAAAAGTCACAAAAGAGTGACGTCGCTACAGCAACCGACAACACACAAGTAACAGGCGTTGGTATAGATATGCAAGAAAATGATTCCCAGGAACCCAACAACACACCCATTCAAATAATATCTGATGTAGTGCAAACACAAACCGATCCTGGCGATACTGTCAACCAAACTGTGCCTGATGCTCAAAGTTCCGATGCATGTACCTTACAGGCCAAATGGTCAAATGCGTATCAGTGACAAGAAGACGCAAAACTTCTTCAGAAAACAGTAAAAGAGAATTTACTTATATTTACCATTTTTCAAAAAAAGGGACTATTGAAAATGTAAAAGTATGCAAGAACTTTTTTTTAAAACGTAAGATATTGGTGAGAAAACAGTTTTTGTAGCAAAGAAAAAACATCCACCAAAACACAAAATATCAGAAAGCGTTTTGCAGACGGTAAAAACTCATATTGAATCATTTCCCCGTATAGAGAGCCATTACTGTCGGAAAAAAAACAGAAGACAATTTTTATATGCTGATTTGTCGATAAGTAAGATGTACGAGCTCTATAGAGAATACTGTGAAGAAAATCAACAACAGATTGATGTAAAATTTGGTAGCGATAGCAAAATATTCAACATACAGAACAATCTTAGCTTCTTCAAACCGAAAAAGGATACGTGCCGCGTATGTGAGAAATAGAAAAACTTTACAGAAGAGGAAAAAATCAGTGAAGAACAAGATTATAAGCTCCACACAGAAAACAAGGATTTGGCAAGACTGGAAAAAGAAACTGACAAAACCAAAGCTTAGAATGATGCTACCGATAAATCGTTTACCTTTGACTTGCAAGCTGTTCTTTACAGTCCCTGCTCAAATGTGTCATCGCATTACTACACACTCAAGATGTGTACATACAACTTGACTGTTAATGATCAAGTAGAGAAAAAAGGATGGTGTTTCATCTGGAATGAAACAGATGGTGAAAGAGGTTCCGATGAAATTGGCACTGCAATCTTCACTTTATTAACATCACTTCCATTGGGAACCAAAAATGTATGTCTAACATCTGATTCGTGTGGCGGACAAAACTGCAATAGATACGTTGCAGCTCTATTGCTCTATGCGGTGAATAATTTACCAATAGAAGAAATTAACCTAAAATTCTTAGAAACTGATGATGGTTAACAACATAATTACCATTTATTCAACAACTAAATATACAATTTCTGGGCATCAATGGACAAAAATACAAAATATATTTAAAATTTTTACAAAACCGGCTTACACGCCGTGGCCGTCATTTTTCTGTCAGTGTCAAATCACGAATTACCACGTTTTTCCGTCGAGATTTTGAGAGGAAGCGCGCCGATCGCGGCTTACGGTCGATAAGCGTCAATTCACCGCTGACGAAAATAAAATAAAATTAAACGCGAAGGTTCGAAATCCAAACACAAGGATATGATCGATTTGAAAGTTCTCAAGCAGAATTTATTACCTCATAGAAATTTGGACGTAGACACACAAAATAATAAAATATCATGGTTGAAAATTAGAGCTCTCAGATTTAGGTCCAATAAAATCTATTATAAAAACATCTTATAAGGATGAGGAGTATAAAGAGATTAATTTGCTCCAAAAAGAAACTAGAAACAAAAATAGGAAGCTGTCCTCTGTGCTGCATGATAACGTAGTACTGAAGAATAAATTTGATAAGCCTCTAGCAGTTGATGGAAAAAAAAAGAAAATTATTTCATCCTTATGTGACCAACGGATCATTCCGGATATTTACCATGATTTTTATAGGACCCTTTTCACCACTGGACGTTCGAACAATGACTTGACTGAAGATGGTATCGTTCAAGAAGAGGAGGAGGAGGAGACCTAAGAACTAGCGATATAATAACTATTTGTCAGATATTCAAATAATACACCTGTTCTTTTTAATAAGTGAATAAGTATGTACCGACAATTTTCTCAATAAATGAACTCACCTTATTTATTTTGTTGATTACTACATTTTCTAGGTCTTTTTAGGGAGTTAAAGCAGTTTTTTGTTGTGACAAAATGAACGTCGTATGTGTTATTTTCTTTTTTTTTAAAAGGTCGTATGTGCTATTTTTTTCCGAAAATACTGAAATATTTTGAAATTTCATGAGCAAACCTTTTTTTAAAATATATCAATATAGCATAGCAATCCTAATATCAGCCGTTAATTGATAACATCATAAAATAATATTAGGAAATTGCGTTTAAAAATTTGCATCTTTGTTTTCTCACAACTGAGAATTTCTACCTACGACTTTATGTTATGATGGTAGCGAATCATCCAAGATTCATATGGAAATACTGTTAGAAGAAACAGACACGACTTAATTGTGAAATGACACTGATAATTTAGTTAATGATATAGTAGTGCCACTCATGCCAGATTGAATAAACCAGAACCTGAAGCTTCCTCTGATCAAAGTGAAGAGTTTCCAGCTAGAGAGAAAACCTCTCGATATGGACGTCTTATAAAAAGACCTTCACGCTTTGATTTAAAAGGGGGGATGTATGATATAAACATAGTAGGCCCTGGTCTACTGCTTTTGTATGCTTGGTTGCATAGCCTGTGGTCACTGTACGTCAGTATTAGTGTCATGCGCAGTGTAGAACAGACTAGGCAGTAACAACGTGTTGAATGTTGAATGTATTCCATCATTTTCGATCTTAGTAATAGTAAACATATTCAAGAATACACTAGGATGTTTTATTTATAAACCATATCAAACATCAATATATAAGTTTAAGCATTTTATTTCCCAGCTACAATAAATTACAGGGGAAAATATAAAGTGATAATGAAACTACTTCAGTCCAGGCGACCAAAGGGATTTTTCGGGATGATAAGCGTCAAGCTGATATTTTGGCCTCCTTCTGACGAAACGCCAAAACATCCAAAATGTCAAAACTAATACATGGAAGAACCTGATGATGTTTCATCGGATTTGTAGGACAAACATTTCAAATAACTATCCTCCAATAACCTAATACTCATGAATTTCAAATTTACCACTAAACCGAAATCTTCAGCAGCCCAGAAAATTTAGCTACCGTCTTTTGAAATTTCAGCAAATAAAAAAGTTGTGTGTCTCGTCGAAAGGAAGCCACTTAACGAAATGTCACTTTGGCGCTTATCATCCCGAAAACCCCTTTGGTCTCCCGGACTAACTGCAAACAAAATGATTAAAAATTATTATACAATAAAAACGAAATTACCAAAACAGTCCATTCTCCAGTTTGTATATGCGGACCGAAAGAAAAACTCGAAGTATTTCTCCACAAGTTCTTTAGATTCAATTGAAAAGAGTGAGTTTTCCTTTTGGTCTATAGATACATTAGAAGATAAATTAAGATAGGAGAAAAATACAAAAACTTGCGGCCATAATCACTAACTTTTTACAGACGTATTAGTCCCAAAACTTACTTCAAAATTGTAATAATTTAACCATATACGTTTCATAAATATAAGTTGAAAGTTATATTTAAATTTGATCATCCCTAAATTCTCTCTGGCATAGGTTTATTAAGCAAAATACATCTTTCGCCTCATACATTTTGTGATACACCTTTTTGGAATCACCTTCTAGTAGTATTTCGAAGTAAATTCTCAATATTCATCCCCTCAAACTGTGTAATATGGGTATGGCTACCATATTGTCTTTAAAAGGTAATAGAACACATTTTCCAAATATTTCAGAGACAGGCCATGCTTTAATTCCTGATAAGTTATTTTCAAGTAGGAAAATGTTCAGTTCACTAGAGGGATAAGGATACAAATATAAACTGGCATAAGAAATAAATTCCTTACCTATGATAAAAGTTCCGTTACAGTAGGTTGTTACAATATTATGTACGAGTATTTCAATAATTTTATCTGCTGTGCTCAAGACATAAAAATCTGATTCGGAATCTGCAACTCTTGAAAATGTCAAGTCTTTGAAACAAAGTTTTTCAAACTGCTTTCTCCACATTAATTGCGCCGAAGGAGTAAGAGGACCTTCAAAATGTTCAAGATTCACATTGAAAGTATTTGACAATTGATAATAATGTTCTGTCTTTGACACAATGTCTTTTTCGACCAGTCGCCGATGAATTTGTTGCAGAGGGAAATTAGGAGATTTGACTAGTGATTTCAGTTGTCCTAAATGATTCTCGGAAGGTAATGTCGAAAAATTGTCTAGCTCACCAAACCTATCTACATCATCACAAATATGTGATAACAGGTGCACATTGTAGACTAGGAATTCAATACCATATAATGTTTTTAGGTGATTAATGAATACCTGTATCATATTCCGAACAGCAGCAGTGCCAATTTTTTTTTATATGATTTTGGGACAGTAATATTGAAATAGAAAAGTGGAATATAAGAAAATTTTCATACACTGCAACATCTAAGACATCTTTCAATACACAAGGACCATGATATACTTATTAAAAAACTTCTAAATTCTGCTGCTTTCCAATATTGCAATTCCTCCAAGGAGAGAGGTTTTCTATTTAATTCGACAGTTTCAGTTTCAGTTTATTCATTATAAATATTCAAATACAGTAATTTTACAATTTACTTCATTTCATTTAATATCCTCCAACTCAGTCCGTGCCTAGACAAAAATTTGTCTGTTTTGCACTGGACTAAGTTTTAAGATATCTTATTTATTGTATATATGTAATGAAAGGTTGGTGTTTTCAACTTTAGTTTTGCTGTAGGGCAAAGCAGAGGAAGCATAATACCCAATGGAAAATAATTAATTATTTTCGTACATAGAAACGTTGATGCCATAATTTACCGATTTATTGATAATGTCATTTTTAAGATATAATATCCATAAACAATTGTGAGTGAGTAGTTATGTAGTTTTTTATATGTTTTTTGAATTTAAATAGTTTGGGTTCTGTTTTAATACTAATTGGGATTAGGTTATAAAATTTTGGACCGAAGAAAAAAAACGATCTTTGAGTTACAGTTTTTTTAAAATACGGGACATGTAGATCCATATTTGCTAAAGACCGTGTTAATTTTTTTTCTTTGTAGTTAAATTTGTTGGGATTGTTATATACGTTCAGAATGCAGCTATAGATATAAAGTGTCTTAATATTAAATATTTCAGTTTCCTCATATAGCTTTTTTCTTGAGTATAGTCTTGTTTTTTTAAATATAATTCTAAGTAAGGTGTTTTGAACTGTCTCTAAAATCTTAAGTGTTGTATTAAAAGTCCCACCCCATGCAATAATACAATATCTTAAAACCGATTCTGCAAGCGAGTTATAAATTATTTTCAACTTATTTTCTGAGAGAATATCCCTTAAGGTGTAAAATTTGTGCATTAATACTCTTAATCGCTTACTCACGTGGGTAATATGTTCCGACCATCGCATATGCTGATCGACATAAACACCCAGGTATTTTATAGAGGAGATTTTATCTATTTTTGAACAATTACAATTTTTATCTGATGTACATTGGGGTTCATGTAATTGTATAGTTAGTTCAGTTGGTTGATCGACAGTTGTAGGACTGAAAGTGATATATTTCGTTTTCTTGATATTTAGTGTGAGTTTATTGAAATTAAGCCACATGCTAATATTTTTTAAGTTATTTTCTGCATTTGTTTTAACATTTTCCCAATTTTTACCAGTAAAGATTATTGCAGTGTCATCGGCATAGCTAATTAGGTGTCCGTTGAAATTATTTATTTTTGCTATATTATTTAGATATATAATAAAAAGCAATGGTCCTAACACCGTGCCCTGTGGAACACCAATTTTTATTTTGGATTCAGAACTTAATTCAGTACCTACTTTTACTCGCTGAAATCTATCTTTTTAGTAATCTGATATGAGTTTTAACGCAATTCCCCTGACAACATAATTATTTAACTTATCTAATAGAATTTCATGAGATACCGTGTCGAAAGCCTTCGCTAGATCGAGAAAAATTGCAATGCACTTTAAAGACTCATCCAAGGCTCTCACCGTACTCTCCACCAAATCTACCACCGCATTTTCAGTGCTTGAGTTCTTTATGAATCCATATTGTTTTTTAGTTATGATGTTATTCAAGTTAAAAAATTCAAGCAGTCTTTCTTTTAACGCCATCTCAAATATTTTTGCAAAATTGCTTATTAAGGAGATGGGCCTGTAATTATTAACCTTACTTGCATCTTCCGATTTATAAATAGGTGTCACCAATGATTCTTTCCATTGCAGGGGTATTTTTCCACTCTGGAAACATAGATTTATTATATGTGCTAATGGCTCTGATATAAGCAAATGAATACTTTTTATAGTTTTTACCTGTATTTTATCTGGGCCAGGGGCACTATTGTTTTTTAACTTTGATATTAGTATGATTATCTCCATATTATCTACTGGTTTTAGGAAAATACATGACTGGACTTTATCATTGATTGTAAATTTGTCAGGTGAGGTAACAGGTACCATATTTTTAAGATTAATTGAACGCTCAGAAATGGTTTTTACGTTTTGATGTGGCAGCCTAACACGCAATGAACCTGCGGTCCAAGTATTCAATAACTTTCTTACAATTCTTGAGCAAATATTATGCATTTAGTCAGTTGGAAAACACGCTATTGAATCTATTTGTAAATTAACCGAGGGTGTTGGGAAAACATGATGCTTTTCATCGAGCTGTTTTCTAAATAAATTGTCAGTACGTTTTTGAGAATTGAAACTATCAAAAACAACCTTGTTTTAAAACAATCCCCAAGTACTGTACATTTATCGCAAGAAGAGTATCCAGTGTGTGACTTGGTACCTTTTAAATAGGCCCGAGCAGGTGCATCGCAAACAAAACTATGCACTGCTATTTTGCAACTTGGAGCTTTTAAAAAGTGGGATACCATTAACATTATATGAAAGTTCAATTTTTTCAGCTGTAGTTTCATTTGAAACATATTTGCAGAGCGACGTTTTAATACCAAAATAACATAACTGACCTGTTTCTAAATAAATTAAACGAGTAGAAGTAGGAGTAGCTAATAAGGTTCCACCATCTAGAGGTAAGTCAGGATGATACTAGGATAGTGAATGAAGTAAAGATGTTGATGCTGAAATAGAAATTTCATGTTTGACTGCCCATTCTGCTAATTGTTTGGATAAAAGAGGTTTATCCTCTACATCAGAATCTGATATAAATTCAAAAACTGATTTCCTTCTACTAGTGTTTATATCATCATCACTTTCTGAATGGGGTTCACTGAAAAAAGTTGGACTACACTCTAACTGGCACAAATTCCCCCTATCCAAATTTGTAACATTGAGTTTAAAATTACTGCACACTTCCTGTGTGTTTACATTATTATCTACCAGCAAAGGATCGCCACTAAATTGCAATTTTGTGGCATTCAAAGCCATTCGAGATCTCTGTCTTGGACCCACAATTTTCTTTAGTTTACGTTTTGACATTTTAAGAATATCCCTTCAAAATACTAACTACAGAAATATAAAAAAGACGAGAGGTACCTTTTTTTATAAGCCAAGCGATATAGTAGCTATTCCGACTTCTTATTAAAAATTCCAATCGTGCCCATTCAATAGGATTCAATTCACACATATGGAGGAGTTCTTAAATGTATATGTCCATATATATCCCTTTTCCAGGCGAACTGTAACGTTAAATTTTAACGTTAAATTATTTATTTTCAATTACTTATTCAAATTGGCCAACTACTGGTCTACACAATGGTTTTGATGACAGTACGCATCAAAAATGTATTAATTTTGTCGATATATCTAATCGCGCAGAGATTGATAGGTGTTGCCAAATTAGGTTGTCACAAAATATTTCAATATTGCTTATTTAAAGTACTCAATAATATCTTTTTACTTGCCATTATAACTGAGGAAGAAATAAAACTATAATAACAGTATTTTTTACGTGGTGTACTACTATAATTGTTCTGTAATGATTATTTTTATCATTTCCGTTTCCATAATTTTTCGTTTGACTTAGTGTACTGGCCTATATTATTTTCTGGAAGGGTCATGAGAAGGTGATCGAGAAGATATACCTCGAGGCTCGGCCATTTTTGGTAATTAGCAGTTTTGCGGTTTTGCCTTCCTTAATCCATAGAGTTGTTTTTGTATCTATATATTGGGAATTTTGGTGGCAAAGTGTCGAAAAATGTTAATTGATGTGATAAACTTTTTGTTTTTTAGTCGGTCTTGGCGCCTGTGACATTTTTCATAATTATATATAACTTATAATAATTGCATGCAAGAAACCAAAAACAGTTTATGTAGAGTGATTTTTGGGCTAGTTTACCATCAAATACAAATGTTTTTTCTCTATCTTCATCAACTTCCTCTTCTTTTTCATCAAAGTTGTTCTCTAGCTTAACTATTAAATGACAAAAGCGCTGTTGCCAGATACTTTACTTCAAATTAAATTTAAATTAAAAATTTCATTAAATTGTGAAGGAACCTACTAAAATAAATAGTTTTTAACAGTCCTCTGAAATGTATACTTGCATTTCAACAGGCTTTGAAAGGCCCGTTGAAAACTTATTTTCAACAGGCCTCTACATTTTTAGGAATTAGTTACAGAATAGACCCCTTTTCAGGTTAATCCTTATTACTAATAATCTTGGATTATGTTTTCATCACAGTATCATCAAAACCATCTGACAAAATCCAGGACGATATATCAGTGAAAAAACTAGGTGGACCATTCCACCATAACTTACTGGATATAAGACTCATCGAGCTACCGCAAGATAAAATATCGGCAGGATTTTCAGTTTTTTTCGATTTTCACTTTGATTTGTCAGTTGAGGTGTGCATCTCGCTTGTACGATTAAACACGAATCTTCTCCACTGATGTGGCTCCCCTTCTATCCACTCGAGTGCTATCGTGGAATCCGAATTGCAATAAATCTTGTTGAATTTTACATGTAATGCATTAATTATAGTTTGCTTAAGTTGGGCTGCTAACAAGGCTGCCCACAATTCCAATGTCGGCAACGATATCTTTTTTGAGGGTGCTACACGATTCTTCGCACAAAGCAGATAACTCGATATATTCCATTTCGCATTTACACAACGAATAAATGCGCAAGCCCCCTAAGCCTTCTCAGCATCGCATGAAATATGGAGTTCTATGCTACTACAATCAAAAAATAAAACTTGTCTAGGTACTCGTTAACCCTTCAAGTATATTAAACAGTTTTTTGAGTAGCTCCATTTTGATTGCAAATATTTTGGTGTCCCAAAAAATATTTAAAGACCACATTTCTTGCATAAACATTTTTGCATGTATTATAAACGGTCCCAACAACCCCAATGGGTCAAATACTTGACTAATGGCCGATAAAATTAATCTCTTCGTATTATGAATTTGCTTATTGTCAGTTATTGAATACATAATACAATCGTTTTGCCATTCAAAAAAATTTCCAAAGTTTTGTTCAATTCGTTTTCTCCGAGCGGTAAAATAGTCATCTTTAGACCATTATTATTTTTTAAATTTTCTAATATATCTAATTCATTTCTAAGCCCTTCCCTGAGCTCAAAACCCGCACTGCTTGAGATTTCAATTATATTTTTATGAATTTTGAAAAATTTTAATATTTTAATCCTTTGCGGTCAACGAATCATCGATATGAAAATCGTTTTTGTAGTTAGTTTAAAACCTTATGGGTGCTACGTCACAGATGTGCAAATGACCAAAATCGACACAACGCGGTAAAACCGCATGTATAGCGGTTGAGTTCAAAACATCGTCATTTGAAGTTAAGTTGTTGAGTTAACTTTACTGCTATACATGCGGTTTTTCCGCGTTGTACCGATTTTGGTCAATTGCACATCTGTGACGTAGCACTCATGAGGTTTTAAACTAACTCTAATTACTCCACTTGCTACAGGATGTGAATCCATATGCTGTTCTGCTAATGAATGTAAATATTTTACGGCCAAGTACAGTGATGCCGCCGTGCCAAATGCTACTGTATTAAGCTCATAAATGTCGATATTTTTGACTGGTCCGGTCGCCATAATAGTGGTTGAAAACTACGCTCATTTTCATCAGTTAACACCTGACAATCTTCGAGATGTCCTCGGTCAAAACTTGATAATATTCTCTAAACTTCAAAATAATTTCTGATAAATCGTTTTGTAGTTTTGTGCCCGTATATTGAGCGTCGTTGAGACTGACCCCTGTACCTGAGTTCGCTAAGGCGTCAAAAACTACGCGCAACTTAGTAGTTAAACTTCTTTCTAAGCCTAGGGAAGCATGTCTTTCATGCAGAGGTTATGGCGGTGCAATGCTGTGCAGAAGAGTTGATGAGATAGAAGGTGGATAACCAAAGAATCGTCATCCACTCCGACAGCCAAGCAGCACTTGAGGCGATACGCTCATATAGGATAACATCAAGTCTGGTGTGGGAGTGTCGGAAGGCCCTAAACAGACTAGGCAGTCATAATAGAGTGTCCCTAGCCTGGGTACCAGGCCACCAAGGAATAAAAGCAATGAAAAGGATGATGAATTAGCCAAGCAGGGAGCAACGGAGGTCATGATAGGGCCAGAACCTTCCTGTGGAATTGCAAAATGCCTAAGTAAAGACAGCATCCACAAATGGATAAACAACCAGGCGTTGCGCTGGTGGTATGAAACCCCAGGACAAAGACGCAAAATTATTCCTTAGAAGCCCTTCGACAAAACTGTCACACGACCTACTATGTCAAAGTCGGGAAGCGACGAGGATGATGGTGGGAATGCTGACCGGACATTGTAGGCTGAGGAAACATATGCACATAATTGGCCTAGCAGATTACTGCCTATGCAGGTTCTGCCAGGGAGAAGACGAAACCGCGGAGCACATACTCTGCGAGTGCGAAGGCCTAGGAGGGGTGCGGTTTCACTTACTCGGAGAAGAAAAACCGAGAGCAGAGAGCTACGCAAAGGAGGCGGTATCCAGGCTATTGAGTCTAATAAAAAGGATGAAGCTAGATATTGAGCTCTAAATATAGGGAGGGCCACAATACATCTGCAAAGGTCCAGTGGGATAGGACAAAGAGCCACTCCAATTCTAATCTAATCTAATCTAGTAGTTAAACTAGATGTTTTTATCACAGCGTGATGCGGCAAATAAAAAACCTGTGAATGGTTGTCGTTATTTTCCGTGATTTTTGACATGCCTTGTGTCGCATAATCATCCATGGATTGAACATAATCTTTTTTGATGCTGGAATTATTATTCATTTTCTTTTCTAATGATTCAAATCTAGTTATCGTCATTTCCCTATGTTATGTTTAGGTAAAGAATCCAACCCAGGAGGTTGGCAACGAACTGACAAGTGTCAATTGTCTATTCCACTGGAGAATTTGGAAATGTTGTTACAGGTTCTAGGAATAAAATAAATAAGAAATCTACGATCATCCGTTATTTAAACCTGCAAACACAACAGTTGACGACGAAGAAAGAAGAACCTATATAATGTAATTCCTTACATTATTTTGCTTGGGGTAACTTAACCTGACTTTATAATGCCGAACGAAAATGGAGGCAATGTTAATACAAACCCTACAGGATCAACTGCAGAGACTGTTCATCACTCAATTCAAACAACAGTGTTTTCAATTGAGACGTACGATGTTACAAAGAAATTCGATAGATGGTTGATGAGACTGGAAAGTGCTTTCAAAGTGTTTGCAATACCTGAGAATAAGAATGCACCTTACCTTTTACATTACATGGTATCTGATGCATATGATGTAAGGTAAATGTCCCAATTTCTGACACTTTAAGGAGTACTTGACAATCTATTAATCTTCACCATATGCAGTTTTTTGATATATTACGAATCATGGTGTTTTCAATATGATTGGTACTTATATGAAATGAAAATTATGGAAAAAAATGATTCTATGAATTGAAATATTATTTTGATTTTTTATTCATTTAATGCACCGGTACAGAAATCTGACACTATGAGAATTGAAGTGGACATATTTCTGATACTTCATTGTACATAATTTTGACGAAAGACACATCCCAAAAATGAATAAATGAATCAAATGTAATATAAGTATTTGAGAACTTTTATTGAAAAACTTGACATCTAACTAACAATAATGATATTTTTCAATTTCTGGAATAAAAAAAGTGTTTCTATTAGTGACAGGTTTTGGGGTTTCGATTTTTTCAACTATATCGTCCTGGTCATACCAAAGCTCATCAGGAGGTGAAGGCCATTTCCAACGATTGATGCCACTTAATGCCATAACGCTTACTAGAGCACTATCAGTTTTCAATTTCTTGATCACTCCTGGGAATTTTTCACCTTCGTACTGAACAATAACGTATTCTCTAATTTGTATTTATGACATATCTATTTTTGTACATTTTTCATCTTCTTCATGAGAGTTGTTTTCAGTAGATTCAGCAGCTTTTTTCTTTTTTCGCTGACCCCAGTGCATTAGTTCCTTTTGCTATTTTTCAATTTCAGGAATGCAAAAATTGTTTCTATTAGTGACAGGTTTTGGGGTTTCAATTTTTTCAATTATATCGTCCTGGTCATACCAAAGCTCATCAGGAGGTGAGGGCCATTTCCAACGATTGATACCACTTGAGGCCATAACGCTTATTAAAGCACTCTCCGTTTTTAATTCCTTGATCACTCCTGGAAACTTTTCACCTTCGTACTGAACAATAACGTATTCTTCAATTTTTATTACTGACATATCTATTTTTGTACATTTTTCATTTTCTTCATGGTTGTTTTCAGTAGATTCAGCAGCTTTTTTTCTTTTTCGCTGCCCTCCTGCACCCACACCCTTTGTTTTTTTTTCATTCTCTTTCCTTGCTTTATTTTCTTCCCTAACTCGCTTTCTCTCTTTCAGGTCATTATCTTTTTTAGTTTTTTCTTCTTCTTTCCTTAAGTAATATTCTCTCCATTGTTTTGAAGAACATACACTTGGGATTTTTTCTTTCAGCCTACTCACCTTTTTTCTGGGTTGTGTATCTGGCCAGAACAATATAGTTTTGAAAGGTGAGGGAATGATCATATTATGTTTTGTTGATGCATCCGGACTCACATGTACTATAGGTTCATTATTCTCTTTATTCTGCAATTCTATCTCAACTCCGAGTTCTGAGTTATTATTGGACTCATTCCCAACTCCAGTATAACATGGTACCGTTCTGGCTGTTACCTTATCAAGATAAATATCTTTATCGTCATCGTTACAGTCATGAAGGATTTCATTAGTTACAACTACTTATGTCATCAGCCTTATCTGTTAACATTCCATGAGCTACCTCATGAATATGTTCGACCCTTTCTCGTTCTGCAGGTCCAACATTTCCTTCACCCATCAAATCCATCTTAACTTCGAATTCTGAGATATTGTTGGATTCTCCTCCCAAACCAGGATTACATGATGTCACTTCATCGGTCACCTTTCTAAAATACAATTGATCATGGAGAATTATAAAAGTAATTAAAAAAAAATTGTAATCCAAAATGAAAGTAATGCAACCTAAAGGTAGAAGGGAAAAAAGAAAAAAAACTGATTTCAAACCTTTTCTCTCATCTTAGTAAGAATTCTTTTTCCTTTTTTTCTTTTACTCTCTCCATTTAATAGTCATTTATTATAACATAGAACATAACCAGTGATGTATTTTTTTCTTTATACATTTTTAGGGTGTTTGAGACAACTTTCTTATAAGTTATGATAGAATTTTTGAATGTCTTAGACGACGAAGAAATAGAGACAAAACTTAGTGATAATTTCGAGGACTATATGCGGGGAAGAGTAGACAAGAACAGATATGGGCTAGGAGTTGTTCACTTAAATATAAGAAGCTTACAAAAACATTTTAATGAGTTGCTGGTGTACGTGGAAATGGCTAAAGATATGCTTGACGTTATTATATTATCAGAAACAGGTAACATAAAAAATACCCAAGACTTTTCCATACCAAGTTTTCAATCCACTATAACGAGGCAGTATTTAACAAATGCGATGGAACTATAATATATGTAAGAAACACTATATCAGCTATTATCAATATTGAGCCAGTGAATGGAACAAAATTCCTAAGAGCTGTATTAACTACTAGTAATCTTCCTAAAAATTGCAAAATAGGGCTTACTGGTTTCTACAGACTACCAGCTACCGGTGTAAACACGTATTTAGATAATTTAGAAATATACCTTAATTCTATAGAACTTCAAAATTTAGAAATATAAATGTAGGGACATAAACATCGATCTATTAAAAAGAGAAACAAACATAACAAATAACTACTTAAATATAATGAATTCTAAAGGTTTTGTTTCATATATAAATAAACCGACGAAAGTAAAAGCTGCCATTGACCATATTTCCATCAGAGCTCAGAAAACCTTAAAAGGAAGCATTGAAATTGAACCAATTATATTCCACACAGATATGACAGATCATTATTCCCCTTTTGTATTAATATCATTTTCCTCACAAAACCAAGACTTAACGGAATTAGAAAACAAATTTTTTGTTATAGATTTTAAAAATGTAAAGCAATCTTTAAAAACAGTAACTTGGGTTGATGTAATTAGTTGTACTGATCCACAACGAGCTTACGACATATTTTTTAATAAAATTGATAAACTCATCCAGAACAACACAGCTGTTAATAATAAAAATCCTAACAATAATATAATTAAACTAAAACCATGGATAACAACTAGTTTAATTATTTCCATAAAGCAGCGAGATTATCTAAAAAAGAAATTATCAAAAAATTATACTCTAGAGCTCGAAAACCACTATAAAAGCTATAGAAATAAACTTCATTTCCTAATAAGAAAAACAAAAAACGAACATTATCAAAATAAAATCACACAAGCCGGAAATAATTACAAAAAAATATGGAGGGTTATAAATGACATTACAGGAAGTACAAACAAGTCTAAGCAAATTGAAAATATATCTATAAAGTCAGAAAAAAATGAGTACATCAACCAGAATAAATCAAAAGCAGATGCATTCAACAATTTTTTTACAAATTTGGGTGAACATATGGCTATAATAATAAAATAAATGAAGTTAAAATTCCAGATAAGTTTCTTAAAAAGGATACGGTTGAATCAAATATATTTCTAAAACCTATAACAGAAAATGAAGTAATTATTTTAATAAGTAAATTAAAGAATAACTCTGCACCTGGCCCAGATAATCTAACAGCAACTACAATAAAAAACATACATACATATATTACTCTTCCATTAACGCATATTATTAATCTCTCCTTTCAATCAGGAAAAATTCCAAATCAATGGAAGGAATCTGTTGTCACCCCTGTATACAAATCCGGTGACCCTGGAGAACTAACCAACTATAGGCCAATTTCAGTAATTAATAACTTAGCCAAAATATTCGAAAATGCGGTTAAAAGCAGATTAATACATTTTTTTAATGATCATAATGTTATAACAGAATGTCAGTATGGGTTTATACAAAATTCAAGCAGTAAAGATGCAGTAGTTGATTTTCTAGAAAAGACGGTTGGCGCAGTAGATAATTCATTAAAATGTGTTGCAGTATTTCTCGATTTAGCCAAAGCATTAGACACCGTCTCACATAACATTCTACTTGACAAACTAAATAACTACGGCATAAGAGGTGTAGCACTAGAACTCATTAAGAACTATTTATCAAACAGAACCCAGCGCGTAAAAATCGGAAAAGACAGAAGCTCTAATTCCCTAGTAAAGGTGGGTGTTCCACAAGGGACCGTATTAGGACCAATTCTCTTTCTCGTGTATATGAATAACATTACACAAATTGATAACTTCCCTGGTAAAGTCATATGCTACGCGGATGACACTGTAATTATTTTCACTGGTAAAGAATGGCAAGAGGTCAAACTTACCGCAGAAACAGCATTGCGGAAGATAAGTTTATGGTTAAATGATAATCTACTAACCTTAAATGTGTTGAAAACAAAATGCATTACTTTCAGTTCAACCATCGTTAAACAACCTGAAAACTTTGAAATTAAACTGCACAATAATGACTGTCAAAAAATCGATTGTAACTACCCCCTAATACAGTGTCAGTGTACAGTGTCAGTGACAAGTGTCCCAAATTAAATATTTAGGTGTTATACTTGACCAACACCTACGCTGGTCACAACATATTGTCCATGTTAGCACTAGATTGAGAGCCTTAATGCATAAATTTTATGTTCTTAGAGAAATTCTTTCAAAGAAAAATTTACTAATACTTTATAATTCTCTGGTAGAATCTTTATTAAGATACTGTATAGTAGCTTAGGGTGGAGCATTTCACACCACTATTAAAATTTTAGAGACAACACAAAACACTATTTTAAAAATCATCCTAAAAAAAGAAAAGCTATTTTCAACGAAAAAATTGTATAATGAATCGAGGATACTTAACATTAAACTACTTTTTGCTTATCAATGTATAGTGAGAATATACAAAAGCGGCAAAAAATTTAACCACAAATATACCCATTTAACTCGATCAGTTACTAATACTGAGATACCTCTAAAATTATTTAAAAAATCAGTTAGTCAAAGATCATCATCTTTCTTCGGTCCAAATTTTTTTAATACAACCCCGATTCACCTCAGACAAATAAAAATTAAAGAAATTCCAAATTGAATTGGAAAATCATCTGATAACTAACCAAAATGAAATATTTGATATAATGACTTAATAACATATAAACTACTGGTATTGTTTATGGTCTCGTCTACTACTTCCTTGCGTGAGTATGTCTTCTTTTTATTATCCATTATTTAGTTTTATTAATTGTCTACATTTGTTTCGTCTCATAACTTTAATTGCACTGTAATTTAGTTTTTTTGTTTTGTTTTTTCTTCTTATTTTTTTGTATTCAATATCAGCTATTTAAATATATAACGTACAGAGTAAATACTACCTGATTGAGTAGTAACAAAACAGGCAGACATGCCTAGGTGAAATGCTCAATTAGGTGTCTTTATGTATGTTTAGGTATAACTACAAATATCACTTTACTATCAATATGTACTTTACTATGGAAATAATAAAAAACTTGAATGAGAAACAAAGTTTGTTGGTCGTCTAACGTAAACATGTGATTTTAGATAACCCCAAAGAAAAAAATCTAACGTGCTAAGATCCGGAGAACGAGCAGGCCACTCTATGAATCCTCTACGTCCAATCCATCCTAACTCGTCTATCATAGTGGGAGGGTGCTCCATCTTGTTGAAATAAACATTTTGTGGTAATTGCCCATTCTGTTGGTGCAGGAATTATTTTGTTATTTAGTAGATCCAAATACTTGCCACCATTCAAGTTTCTGTCGATAAAGAAAGGGCCTATAAGCCTATTTTCGACAATTCCCATCCAAACATTCAACTTCTGTGGATGCTGGGTATGTGCTTCATGAATCCAATGAGGATTCTCATGCGACCAGTACCTTGAGTTATGGCGATAAACTGTTCCATGTAAACAAAAAGTTGCCTCATTGGAAAAAACTATGTTGAAAGCTCTTCGTAAAATTCCGGTCGTCGGTCAAAATCATCGACTGACAATTCTTGAACCAACTGTACCTCATACGGATGATAATTTTTACTTTTTAGTATCTTTCCTACAGAACGTCGACTGATACCATGATTTAGTGCCAAATTTGTGGTTGATGTTTGCGGTGACTCTTCTAAATCGATTGCAATATTTTGTTCAATAGTTACGTTCGTTGCAGTCCGCGGTCTTCCAGGCTTTAGCAAATTTTTTACCATCCCTGTTGTATTAAAAAGTTGTAATGTTCTAGTAACTGTTGAGCGTGATATAGGATTTCTCTCCGGATGCAAATAATTAAAAATATGACACACTTCTTCATGAGTTCTAACACGATCGCCATAACCGATCATCATTAAAATTTCAATACGCTCTTTTTCACTCAATTGAACCATTCTGAATTGTAAAATTTATTTTATGTCAATCAGAATTTGACGCCGGGAGAACAAAAGACGTACTAAACATTACTCGTTTATTTATTACTATGGATACAAACAACATCAAATAGTTTATCTGAAAAGTTTTTCGCTCTAATGCAAAAAACTCGAAGGAGGTTGATTAAAGTGCTATATTCCTCGTTTTTACAAACATTTTCCTCACTAAACTCAGTATGTATGAATTCAAAATAACAAGCTCTTTCAAAATCTGTAAAAACATATAGGGTATCCCATTTAAATTAAAGAAAGTGATGACATTTCCGGTTAGACCAGAAGTATATTAGTAACAAAAAATGTACATCAGATTCATTTTGTTCCTGAAAATTATCATAAATGACGACACAAGTGGATTAAGGATTCATGTGACAAAAATATTATTTTGAGTAAAATGATTTAAGTTGATCGCTTGATACTTTTTTTTATGGTACTAATCAAATTCATTTTTTCAACATCAAACAACTTCATAAATAAAAATTTAGTGATAATATTCAAATGACAAAAATTAAAGTAGAACATAGAAAAATAAAAAAATAACTGTACATAGATCCTTTATGCACTAATCTCCCATTAACTGAAATTAGCATCACTTTGATGAAGGGTTCATCAATGTTAAATCTCGGGTAGTTTTTCGTTTTTCCTTTTTTGATTCTTCTGTATTTTCTATATCAAATTTTTCTATTATGTTGCGATAAAACACTTTTAGCGGATCTTTCACTGGCTGCTCTTCCAAATTCAAAAATGTTTCCTTCGTAAAAGGGTGTGTTTTGTTTCGAATGTTTGTAAGTTCATATTCTCCGGCTGAATTTTGTTGTGACCTGCTTTTAGAAGATCTACCCTCAGAAAAGGTGTATCATCATCCAAACATGTCTTATAAAGATAGCTACCATATTCTTCAACTCGAATCCACACCACACTATCTCTAAAATTAACTTTCTCATTGAGAGTATCATTGGTTCTGTTTGTTAAATGTAGTTTAAGGGCAATTTCCTCTAAATTTTGAAAGTGGTCTTTCATATCGGTAACAATTGAACCTTTCATACTTGAAGACTTCATTCGATAATGATCTGGTAAGAATACAGTTTCTGTTTTTTGAGCTTTTTTCAATTCTGCCGAAGTCCCTATCAGAATCTGAGAAAGAGTGATCAACCACGGGAAACTTGTGGTCATTTCTCGTGAAAATACCTTTCAAAATCATATATTGATATAGCGTATTAATGTTAAAATTTTTATTTTGGTCACTACAAGAATCGGACCATAATATCAAATGGGTTGGCGTTATGTCATTTTTGCAAAGGTGTAAAAGGAGCTTCCAACTTTAATACTTCCTTTACAAGCAATATTCTCGGTCCAAGTAAAAAAGTATACTTTTCCGCCACTGGCAGTTATAGAATGTACGCTTTGGTTATGAAACCAAAGTTGTCGGAGATAAAAAGCCTTCGAAGTTGTTAACCCGTTCGGTGCGTACTGGTTTGAGGCTACCCACCCCAGAAGCTGAAATAGTTTTTTTTGAAATACACAGTTATGATTCCAAAAGAACGAAAACAACATTTATTTCTAAAAAAACTCAAAAATAACGCCCTGAGGGCTAGGTCGTCTTAAGACGCCGTCAGCCTCTTACAAAAAAAAGTTCACTAGAGGCGGAAGGCGTCTGAAGACGCCTTGTGAAAACATCACATTAAACACAGAGAAATACTTAAGAAAAATAAAAAGCTACATATTCATGTGAAATTCAGCAAAACAAGGTTCGAAACACAAGACTGGCTTTTCAGGGCAGGATGGACAATGGAAAACTGTTTCTCTGTGAACCTTATTTTTGGCACAGTTAGTGCCCATATGAAATACTTGAACTAAAAATATTTTCAATTCTTCCTTTGCCAATGTTGCCCACTGAGTTATTTGTGAGTTTTCTTTTGTATTTTCCAACAGAAAAACGTCTTCGGCATAGCATTGAATTTCCCGAGCTATCATTTCTAGGAAATCGTCATAAGTCAAAATAATGTTTGGGTTCATTTCCTAGAACAATATAAAAATACCTAATAAGAGTGAAACACTTAAAATACAATCAAAATTACCGTTAGGTCGAAGTCTAAAAATCGTACGCTGTTGTTAAAATCATCGTATTATATCGTACGTATTATCGTACTTACTGACTTTTTATTAGACAAAGGATTTACAAGGTTTCGAAAATAAAATATTTAATTTTTTGTTTCATAACTAAACAAATAAAAATAAAATAAAAAATAATACGTAATAAGACTTGAAAGATGAAAATATTAACAGTGTTAGTCAATTAATGTGAAGTCAACTTCTTGGAATTCATCATTACCAGCTTCTACCTTGTACAAATTGGCTGACGTGATAGTTTTAACCATTGCTTCGGTAGGTGTAAAACTGACACAACCCTTTTGCAGTTGAACTGATTGGGAAGAATGCATGATGCCATTTAAAGTGTGAGTCACTAACCGGTTCCTGCACTTCGTCTTTATTAAATTGACTTTTAAAAATTGTCTTTCGCAACTTTCATTCGAGTGAGGGAACGTTAGGACAGACAATGCAAAGACACTCATATTAGAAAATATATGATCACCTCCAAATCTGTTATTTGTCCCACCTTAAAATAAAATTCGTCCAGATTTTCAACTTCTGGTAAAGTCTGATATTGCTGAAGTTTCCTCCATTCGTCGTCAATTTGCTGCATCTTTTGTATATCTTGAGGATTACAAATTTGAGGCAATTTGTCGCAAGTTTTAATACTACTTTTATTTAAAAGGTGGATCTGGCTCATTATTGGATCTGCAAAATCATATCTTTTTTTTACTTTCAGGCTACATTAATTAAGAAACGCCTGCATCTTTCGTAAATGTCTTGTTTCAGTTCTGTTTCCAAGTCATTAATACTTTGCATAACCCCAATTCCTAAATACATGTTGTTAATGTTAATAAAATTTTGCAGCATTTTGGGGATCAATAAAATTGTATCAACAGAAGTTTGCCTTACATATTGTGGATCCATATATGCAAACAACAGATCTTTATACATAGTAATCATTTTGTTGTGTAAAGTTGTTATTACTACTTTGTCGCTTTGAAAAAATTTATTTAATTCTACAAATTTTGGCAACACCCATTCCAAAAATAAATAAAAATACCTTTCTTCACTGGCAATAATGCAATGTTCCAAATAATTTTGGGTAAAAAAAGTCGAAGGGGTTCCCACTGTTCCAGGATTCTTTTGACTACAGATAATAGTGATAGCCACCTTGTTTGAGCAGGACGTAAAGTGTGGTGAGGGTCAACATTACAAAAATCCTGGAATTCTCTGAACATCGCCAATCGCTTAGCACTATGTTTGAAAAAATTATAAATAATTCTTGCAATATCTTCGCATCTGCGTGGCAGACACTTGCAAGCTTCGCTAGCGCACAAATGTAAAGAGTGGCAAAAGCACTTGTTAATTACGATCCCAGGAATATCATTTTTTAATTTAACGGAGACAGAATTATGTTTTCCGAACATAGTATTACAACCGTCAGATGCGAACCCAATAATATTTTTCAGAGGAATATGTTGTGATTCAAACGCATTTCGGATTTCTGTGTATAACCGTTCAGCAGTCGCACCTAGTGACACGATATCGAATCCGATACTTCACTCATATCATTACTTTTGATTCGATACTAGTATTTCAAATAATCGATACTTTAATTCGGTACTCTGTACTAATATGAGTAATTTACATTGAGAATCGAATCGATTCAAAAATTTAGCGCTTAGAAAAAATAAAAAGAAGTCTACTGCGAGTGTGGGAAATGTGGAAAAGGATGAACTTTCATTATATTTGGCAAATCCAGTAGCACTCCTTACCGTTAACCCTATGGCACAATGGGAAGACATGAAAAGTGTTTTTCCAATATTATATAAACAAGCTCTGCAGTACCTGCACTCACCTGCAGCATCTGTTTCCTCAGAGCGTTCATTTACAAAGGCAGGAATGACAATAAATAGGTCAAGAAACAAACTAAAGGGAAGAAGAGTTAATAAACTCTTGTTCCTTGGTGACTGTACTAAAGAAGAGTGGAATGTTTAAAGATATTTAATATCCCTCTACTCTTCTTAATTAGTTGAATATATAATATTTTTCTTTTTAATAAAATCTTTTCAAATATTTTTGACATTTTTATTCACACTCCTTACAATTATATAAAAGAGAGGGAGAGAAAGGGGCCATAAACTGAGATGAGGCCTTATATCGATACTTTATTTTCGATATTTTTACTCTTTAAATATTTTTGTTTCGATACCGTTATTAATAAGGTATCGATACTTTTTGTTTCGATATCGTGTCACTAGTCGCACCTTCGTTTGCTTTATTCGCTTCTTCTCCACTAAAAATTTGAACAAGTTTCCAAAATAGTGTGACAATTTTTTCCTCTTTAGGATGAAAAAACCTAACACAAATGCATAATGTTTTGACTGAAGCAATATCTGTATATTCATCCACAATTATGCTGAATTTTTTTTTTAAAATGGTATTTAGATCTTCCTTCGCGCAAGACCCAATGTGTTTTGCCAATTGTGTAGCTTTTGTTCGATGTAGTTTTATTTGGCTCGCATCTTTTGAGTCTTCGAAACATTTCTTTATCAGATCGGTTAAGTGGCCTGCAACTCTAAAGGAAATGTTGTGTTCGGTTAGGAATCCTGTTAATTTTATTTCAGCTACCTTTACGTTTGAGTCTACTGAAGTCTCTACTTTTTTGGAACTTTCAAGTATCGTGGACTTGGAAAGTGCCCTAACTTTTAAAAAGGGCTTTGCAGATTTCGCATGATTTCTTATTACTGTCAATTCAGCTGTTATTGATGCATTCGGCAACGAGCTTTTTTAGAATCTAAAAAGAAAAGAGAAACAGGTAGTACCTAGTTTAGTTATCAATAAATTATGTATCACCTTTTTCATCACACATTAGCCAGCCTCTAAACTCTGTTAGCAATTCCCATTCTTTTCTGTACTTTTGTAGCCGGTGTTTTGCCTTTTTTTGATTTTCACCACGTATAATTTTTTTATACTCTGGCGTTGAATGCCTTGAAGTGGAAGCTTCGGAATCAGACATTTTAAAAATCTTTTTAATAAATACGTAACATTATATGCCACATAAAGCGGCAGTACGAACGTTGGCTTACACAACCCACATAGAGTAGAGTTATTGCATATTACTGATTTTCACCCTCGGTGGCAGATACGTAACATTCTATGCCACGTTATAGCGGCAGTACGAACGTTGGCTTACACAACCCACATAAAGTAGAGTTATTGCGTATTACTGATTTTCACCCCCGTTGGCAGAATACGTAACATTCTATGCCACATAAAGCGGCAGTACGAACGTTGGCTTAGACAAATCATATAAAGTTGAGTTATTGCATATTCTGTCTATCAGAACAAATTTAATAATCATAAATTCTTACTTTTTAAAAATATTTCTCTATCCTTCTGATTCAAACAACAGGTACTTTCATATTTCGGGATATTAGGTTGCCTCATTGTATTTTCATCTGTAGCACTTAATGCCTTCATTAAAATTTTTGCTTTTCCATCCATTCTAAAAATAGTCGAATACAGTTTTTTATCCGTAGGTATTCAATAATATAAATAATGTTACATTCACTGTAACCTTACCTTAAATTTGAAAAGTCTAATCGTAAGAAAACGGTATAAACACCTTATTGCTTTAACTATCAGCAATGAGCTGTGGTACCCACAGTATACCCCCACTTAGTAATGAAAGTTCCTTGCTATAGAGTGGGAGATAGTTTTTAGCGACACCTGCGGCTGTACGCGTACTAACTGTGAAATAATGGATAAACAACCAAGCGGTATCAGGCCACTGCTAACGAAGAGAAGAATTGGCGCTTAATTTAAATATATCGAATGGCGGTAAACTTAAACAAAGTAGAAAGTATTGTGAATGAAATGAATTGTTTCCAAATAATTCCACTTCATTGAAAGAAATTCGAGAAGAATAAATATTGACAATTCTTTCAATATAATTCTGATATCGAATTTCTTTCAATGTAGTGGAATTATTTAGAAACAGTTCTTTTTCATTTACACTATGAGTAGACTCCACAAAGTAAATTTAAGCAGAAAGATGTTGAATGTTCATTTTTAGATTAATAAAAAATTGTCAGTATTTTATGAGCTTTGCTAATTGTTGGAAGGTTTTTATAATAAACAAATCTTCAAGCAACTGACAATTTTTAAAAAGTAATTTTTTTTCCCATTACGAGAATTATTTTTTTAGAAATATAGCACAAAAATTGCATTGGAAATATATTGAATCTTCAATAATAAGAAGTCTACTAGGCGTGTAATTGGGAAAAATTTGGAATCAATCAAAATTCAAATTATGATGAAAACTCTTATATTATTAACATTACATGTATGATATCAAAATATTTTACAGTGATACATAAATGTAATATATCTACACAGAGTGATACTATGGACTAAATACAAAGAGACTTCACAGAGAATGCTATAGCGAATTGGTAAAAGGAAGATAATCAGTAGATGCCATTCATCGACTGAAGCAGATTATAAAAAATCATGCAACCATCAAATACAGTTGGGAATGCTATTTGTAGATTTTTGGAAGGAAAGGACATAGCAAGAAAAATAAGAAGGCAAAGAATGGAGTGATTGGATCACATATATACAATTAAAGAAAAAATAAATAAAAATTGTAGAAGTTGTTTTTCAGAGAATTGAGGCGTTCCATACTTGAAACTAACTTTGTATGGATAATTCATAAAGAAAGCAGAACTTTTTTCAAGCTCTTTTACTTGCCAGTAACCGTTTTTGTTTGGCAACAAATTTATTGTGAGCCAATAATTTTATTGGGTCTATAAAGTGCTTGTCAGGTTTGCTGTTTAAATACTTTACAAATTTCCCATCTTTTCCTCTTGCTATTATTCACTCTCTTACACCAAAAATATAAGCTAACCCTAACAATGAGTTGATACATATGCAATCCTAAATTCGTATATTGGTAACCGTTGAGTGGATTAAAATTTATATTTTTCATAAGTTCTTCTACTAAAATTAAGAGAACTGAATGTAAATGACATATTCTTGGTATAAGATAGAACAATCTGGATAAACTCTCAGACACTAAATAATTGAGAAAAGTTCCAGGTTTTGTTAAACATGAAGCAGTATATGTCCTAGCTTCAATAAGTTCCAAGTCTCGGGAACTATCTCTGGATAATATATTAGTCCTACACCGAGTACATGTAACTTTATTGAGAAGTTTTTCAGCGACATATCCTGCAACATAAGTAACTGTACAGCTCCCTATGCGAGTTCTTTTATAATTTGTCAAAGCAGAGGGTATATTAATTTCAATTTTCGGAGTAGGGGGCTGACAACCTGGTAACATTTCACTTGTTGAAAATAATTTAACATTGTTTAAAGCTCCCTCATTGAAATCTTAGCCTCTGGTGAATGCGAGGTTATAAAATTATTTATCAGTAGAGCTTTAAATGTTGAAATTACATTTGAAACATTTGGAGATGTATTCCGTGCATGCAAGAAATTTTCGAGAGCATCTTGCTGGAATACTCTCAACAATAAAAAATTATTTGAATTTCTTAATAACTTTTCCTCTCAAATATAAAAATCCCCGTATAGTCCATATTAAATTGAATAATGATAGAACAGATTTAAACTGTTTAGTTTTTTTATCACAAAATTTCATGGTATTTAAATGATTTATGGCATGTCTCCAAAATTGTTCATGGGGAGATGTTAAAGTTAAACCGCCCTTCAATGGTTTACTAGAAAGAGCTGTTCTTTGTCCAGAATTTAGGGAGTCAAATAATTGATCCAGAAACAGTATTAACCTTCTTGTATCGACAGCTTCAGGAACCAAGTTAACTTCGGCTTCTGAAAAAAATATAATTTGCAAAAAAAATCAGAAAATGCTGTTTATATGACAAAGTCTTTATGATAGAACATTTTAGAATTTTTGACCACATGGGTTTGTTTTTGTCAATGTATTATTTTTTTTTTGTAGTAGGTAACAGATTATTTTCTATTTTGATATGTTTATCATAACTTATGGTGAAAGGCCAATTATTATAATACACTATTTATTCTGTACAACCTCTATACAACTATCGCCACTTCAAGTTCGGTGATATTTTCAAAAATGTTGAACAGTTATACTATTATTTTAACCTCCAGTTATTAATATACTCTATGAAAATTACTTACTCTACTCAACAATTTTCAGCATCAAACTCCCAACTTGGTGACTGAATACTTGGGTACAGTTCTTAACCTTCATTTATTTTATTTTGTTCCTCACGACATGCTCATCAGTTAATTTGGGACATATTCGAATAGGCTCTGATGAATCTATATTATAAAATTGCTCGATGTGTTCCCATTTAGCAATTCCTTTTTCTTGTTTATTCTTATATGGCATTTGGAAATGTGAATCTTTATTTAAAAGATTATTCCTAATTCCTTTAAATATGTGAGGAACATCAAATAAAGGCACAATCTCCTTAATAAAAAATCCAAAATATTTATATTCTGTTCCTTCTCGTAAGAATACTTGCTGCTGCATTTGGTCCACCTTGATCACATACAGTAGCTACTACATTTACCCCAATTGCCTGTATTTCTATAATGATCCTTTTTATGAAGTTTTTCAATTTTGTGCTCCATTACTAAAGGTGTAACAGATCGGTTGTTTCCATTGGCGATACACTCCTTTTATCATGAATACGTTGATGTGATCATCCAAATTGGGAAACCTGAAGATAAATACAAAACATATTAATTTTGCAAACTGTTCCTTGTATATGAATACAAAATTGCTTCGTGAATAAACTTTGTAAGTCTATTTATCAGTAAGGATTGTTTTTTTGTTGTTGTAGTTGGTACACACACAAAAGTTGTCTGTCATTGAATTTTTTATATGACAATTGTATAATCTAAAAGAAATTATTGAATGTAATGTTATTACCTGTCTGTTCCATAGTCTTTTATACCTTCAATAATGTCTGACTTTTGATTATATTGTAAATTTTTTGCCAAATACATTTCATCAAAAATGAGAATGCAATTTCTATCTTTGACTGTCATTTTTTCAATTCCCTCTTTAATGCTTTCAAACATAACCTTGTTAATACCAGGGCTTATTGGTATTTCATCCAATGGAGCAGTCAAGGTTTTTTTTGATGGCTAAATGGAAATTTTTGATAGCATCCTGTATCCTCTTCCACTACTCTTGAACAATGTCAGTGCCAAAATCTTTTCCTCCTCAGTAAATCTTCTACCTTTGGGATGTTTGGCCTGTAATCGAATTTGTGAAACTAAAATGTGAATGTTGCAGAATTGACACGTGCTGCCAAGTTTTCAAATTGTGTCGTTTCAAATAATGTTGAAGCAAATAAAAGTCTTCGACGATAGTCAGCTACCTTCTTTGTTAATTTTGATACTTCATTGCAGAAATCAATGACTTTCCTATAAAGTGTTTGAGCCTTTGGGGCTAAAGCATTTTGTCTTGTCTCTTCTACCATACTCAAAATGTTCCTTCTTCTTAGTGAACCTAAAAACAAATCTATACCGTTATTTTCAAATTGTCCCTTTAACTTTAAGAATGCATGCAAAATAGAAAAGTGTACACTGTGTACAAAAATTATAAATTTACTACTTACTTCCAGATGATGCTCTAATGGGTGTTTCTATGATATCTGGTTCATTCTTCTCATCCGTCTGCACTTCCATGATAATAGAACTATCCTGCACATTCTCAGTGTCATCCAAATTCAACTCCAGAAAACTATAAATGTTAGATGTGGATGGATGATTTATATCTGTGAGTAATAGTAATTTATGTAATAAGTTCTGAAAGTGATATTTTATATATCACTCCTGAAGCATGTTACATACAATATTTTTTCCACAGGCGCTCACTTCCGATACAATTCATGTAAAACCTTTTTTCAATTATATAATTCATACATATACAAGTTTTATTTTCATACGACTGCAGAAATAAATATCCCATTTTAAAACAATATAACTTGTTCAAATTTTAATACCATTACCTTCAATGCTAACAAACTTTTTGCTTGTAGATTTCTGTATCTATGTATCTGTACCTAAAAATATAGTTGGATAAGTAGGTAGATGCATTTTGTGCAGGTACAATTGAAATGAAAATACAAGGATAGTTAAGTGGGACCCAAAGTATTAATTTTAATATATGTATATATTGACCTCAAGTATTCCCCTACCTACCAAAAATAAAGCTGGAATGGCTCTTCGCTTGATTCCTCTCCTGCCAACTTTCACTATATCGTCTTGTTTGAAGTGTCTGGAGGAGACACGGAAATTATTGTACCCTGTTTCTGGGGAAATACTCATACATTTTTCATTTTTTATGACTTGCAACCACTTATGAAACATATCCAATTCATTTTTCGGGTTTGGAAAGCGATGCTGACTACTAATTAGATCTGAACATCCTGGGACACAGCATTTTTTCTTCTTGAGTGGTAACGCCATATTATGATGCACGTTTAACAAGTTCGTCAAAACTAAAAACTATACAGTGCTATTCAAAAGTCCTTACATTAATAAAATTTGGAGGGTGAAAATAGTGTTGTAAACTTCTCTACGAATGGTAACAGGTGACGTAATAGTAATAGATGACGTCACAGTGCTACTATGGCCAATAATTTTAAATAAGATCTTATGGCAAGTGATATCTCGTTTTAAAGGCATTGACATTGGCTACATGGCTATATTAATTTTGTTTGACTACTAATTTTGACGGATAAATTAAATAAATACCAAAATTATTATTTCACATTTAAATATTGAAGACTTTTCAGTCCGCCTCTGGTTAGTTGTCAAAAAAGTTGACGTTTTTAATTTAATAGTATTTGATGCCTTGCAAAAATTTTCTAAATAGCTCAAATATTGAATTTTATTATTGTTTAACGAGACGTTTAAGAGTTTACATAGGCAAAATGGTACGTCAAGCCGACAAAGTAGCAGCCCTTGAAGAGCACCCTATTACAGATAGGGGAGTCGATTTATACTTTGTACTAACTGTGTAACAAATATTTTTGTAGCTTAGCCAGTATTTTCTTTGCCACTTGAAATTGTATATGTGTATGAATTTTTGCTGATGCAAGGGATTCAGACGTAATACCCTAAACCTAAAGTGTAAGGGGCCTTAAGCCCACACCGTACAGCTCTCGAGTAGCGAGAATGATTTTTCAATGTAGAAGTAATATATTTTTTGCGCGATCGATCTTTTTTGTTTATTTACAGCATCGGTTGTCAGGTCGGTAGGTTGTGTTTACTGGTTTCTAAGTCTAACACGTCGGTAAGTGATTTACTTACCGTTCAGTCGTCGGTAAGTAAATTACTTACCGACGTCTTAGCCCTACATACATTCAAATGGTCCTAAATAACATATTACCTCATTCATTACACTAAAGGAACAAAAAAAATAGGAAGATTGATATTTTTTTAATGAACAAAATCGACCTAAAACAGAACAATATAAAAAGTGATAAATAGCATGAAAACAGTTTCACCAAAATGTAAATTATATTTTAAACTGATCGAGAGGTATAAATGTCACTTTTGACATTTCGTTCATTTCGAAGAAATTTAAATTATTTTATTCGAAATTTGAATATTTAAATACGATCGCGCAAAAAATGGTATAAGCATTTCGAACGTTAAGGGTAATACCGGTCTCCAGCAAAATTGGAGGCTTCGCTACGCTCAGCCTCCAAACATTGCTGTCGACCGGTAAACAACCCTTACCGTTCTTGATACTTAATATACTTTTGAGTACGTAACGATAATTGAGGCTTTCGCACATTTCAATAGTTTCAATTGCTTATTGTTCAGGACACCCAAATGTAATATTTGAGATCCACAAGTCTCTGAACCCACCGTAAAGCTGTTATTCCAGAGAACACTTAAGCACCGAGCTTTAGAACCGGAGCCTGCGAAGTAGAATCAACCCTGTGTGTCCCTGAAAATAACAAGAAGGCTGCGTAGCTGGCTGTCACCACCCACGAGTACGTGGGAATCAGGAATCGACGACTCCCGTAAGATAATGTCCGAAAGGAATGAATTCGGACTCCGCTGCTATCAGCTGTTGTCGATAATGAGAGGTCTTCACGTATAGGGTTACGTCTAGTATAAGGATAGGATAAGGAAATGCCGTGAGTATTACGCCATTAATTTATTGTGTATTTTATCAGGTATGATTGTGAAAGTGAACTAGCTTTATTGAATTTTGATAGGTTTATTAAATAAAAAAAGTAAAAATGAAATACGGATGTGACAAAAACAAAAAATTACTTATAGATAATAAAAGAAACAAACTATGAATAAGTTAGTTACTCAACTATTGAAATGGGTGAAAGCCTCAATTATCGTTACGTACCTACTCAAAATATATTACTCTTACATTGAAAAATCATTCTCGCTACTCGATAGCTGTACGGTGTGGGCTTAAGGTTCCTTACACTTTAGGTTTAGGGTATTACGTCTGAATCCCTTGCATCAGCAAAAATTCATACACATATACAATTTTAAAGTAAAATATAAAACGAATATGTGTGCGAGGTGGCGAAGAAAATACTGGCTGACCAAACTACAAAAATATTTGTATTTTGTAATTTTCGTGTAGTGGCTGAATAATTTAATAAAATTAAAAATGTTCATAATATGAAGACAATTCAACCCCAATCAGGGGATAATTAATTAATTAATTTTTTTTTTTTAATTTTAAATTTAATGTAATTTTAATAGTGACGTTAATGTGTTGTAGACATTTGACTAAGTTTCTTGTTTCATATTTGACGAGTAAGTAATTATTTACTAAATTCTTTATAAAAAAAATTTCCAACGATTATTGCTTACTTGCAGGTATGGCACTGATGATGGCCTAACAGCCGAAAGCGCTTTGCAATTTTAAATAAAATTTTACACAGAATACAAAAATGTTTTCTTGACGTTCTAGTCATGTGTACTCAGCTATAAAAATATTCACAAAAATATTTGTTACACAGTTAGTACAAAGTTCAAATCGACTCACCAATCTGTAATAGGGTGCTTTTCAAGGGCGTAAGGCTGCTTACCCGGGCGGGCTCGATGGCACTAACACTTACGCCGAACGAGTTCGCATCTAGCCGTTGCTTCCCTTGTTACCGAAGAACCACTTCGCAGCGCTTACAGTAGACGCTTGCTTGTTGAATCCCTTCAGGTTTCGAGAAGGAATTTTGATTTACCCAGCACTACTTTTGATTAACTACAACTCCGGATTTTTCTCCAGATAGCCGCTGACCGCGATTTCCAGGGGCAACCGCCCGCACCCGCGAGGGTGAACCCACTGACTGCTCTTTTTTTCTACCTTTCCCGTCTTTTGGCGTTTTTTTCCCCGGTCAGCTTTTCTCCATTTTTGACTTGGTGTTCTTTAATTTGACACCTGTGTACTCTGTACCTATCTCGCTACTCCCATTAGTCATCGGAATCGTGTTTTCGAAACTCGGTTCCATTTGGGTTACTTTGTAATTTTGTCATTTTGCATTATCAGCATTGTTTAGTCTAATCAAACTTTGCACGGTTGTTTGGATTTAGGTTATTTTTTATGCAATCAAGATTGTTATACATATCGAATGAAATCTATTATACAGGGTGATGTTCCCCATAATTCTGATATAAAAAAAAAATTGAAACTAAGAGACACATGGTTGTTGATTGAAAAAAAAAGAGAATTACGTTGTTATTGATTAGAAACGGGGAGGAAGGCGTCCCTTAGCTGTAAAGAGATACAGAATTGAAAAGAAAATTTCTTTTAATATTGTTAAAATGATTAAAAATTTAAGTTATAATAAAGTGAAAAAGTTAAAATTTATAGTGCAAGTGTGAAATATTGTTTGAATGTTTGTTACCAAAAAGTAGAAAAGTGAAATAGTGAAATATAAATTCAACAAGTTAGTTCTTTAGAGCTTTTTTGTGAGTATTATACATTAAATGAATGAAAATGACTCATATATTTAATATTTTATTAAAATTTCAAATAAAAAAAAAACATTGTAAAATTGGATTATAATACAAATAAACTAATAAGGAAAACTAACAAACATTAATTGAATTACCCTTGAAATATTATTTTTTACACTGGTTACAAACATATGCTTTGATTCCATCCCATTTTCGCTTGGTAAACATTCCTGGGTATATTTCCATAAACTCTTGAACTTATTTTCTTTAGGTGGAATTTTCTTTCGTATGTGCCTTTGGAAATGTTTCTCGGTCAACTCCTTTTCCTGTTTTGTCCAAGTAATCCTGTGTATTTTTGTCTTATCCTTTTTGTTTGTTTGACTGCTATCTTCTGTGGCGTTATCTAAATATAAGTGTTCATTATCAATTTCCATATTAGTCACTTCTTCGTCCTCACTCTCACTTTGTGTTTCTATGATACTAGGATTGATATGAATTTTTTTTCAGATTTTGCCCTTTGTATTTGTCAATATTATTATTTTGTTTGGTACACATCTGAAGGTAATCGATACCACTCGCTATGAGTTT
>CAJUYG010001360.1:282-29689 GCA_910591675.1 Galerucella calmariensis
TTGAGTATTTATCAAGACCCGAGGAGTATTCGATAAGATAATTTTTTTCTTTGTAGATATCAAAAAATTGATTGTCAATCTGACGTTCAATAATTTTTAATACAAACTTTATTAGTTTTAATCAAATATTATTCATTTTTATTTAAAACTACAGTTGTGAAAAGTACAATTGGTAAATTAATTGAATCGTTAGATGCAATACCAAATCTTTGCGACATTTTTAATCCAGTTGTCAGTTTGACGTTTAATTAATTTTTAATAAAAAATAAACACCAAACTGAAAACACCACAGGTGGGGTATTTTCGCTGTAATACATCGGTGATTGGATGAAATTTGACACATGACTTGAAATTAGGTAATTTGATTGGTTACTATATTTAGTAAAAAATTATCACGTTAATATGGCTTCTTAATTATAAATAAGCAATGTTAGTTTCAAACAAAGGGGGGTCGAGCAAATCAGTTTATTTATCTATAAATAAATCTTCTGTCGGGGTAGTTCGTCTGCTACTTAATTTACTTCCATTCCAGTGTGCCCTGGAATCCACAGTAGTCATCTTACTGTGCTCTCGCCTACTTAATTGAGTTTACCTAGGCATTCCCACGCCATTTTGGAACTTATTAGACTCCGTTTCACGTTAAAGGGAGCCACGTGAGGTTTTGCCAACTGTCTTGCGCAAAAACCAAAATCGGTCTTGTTTATGCCATTGGTGTTACCAAGGATGTTTCATGTCGACAGCAATTTTATTATTGACATTCAAGGTTGTGTTTGAAGCAATAATTCACTGTCGTACATTTTTGATCAATTTATTATTTCAAGGCGTTTAGCCATTTTATTTGAGAGGGCACACTTTCTTTTGTCGTGAATTTATGCTCGAAAGATCTTTGGGGGTTTTTCCAACCCTTCAGAGTGTTTGGTTCCTGACCGGTACACTCATCCCATTTTATTATATTGCTTTGAACAAACAGTGTATTCATTTAATGGCATTGTTGCCAAGTCTGGTAATGGTATTTAGATCCCGTTCCTTCTTGTCGCTTAATTCTGTAACGAATTTCTTTGGAAAATTACACTTATCAATCAATGCCATAATTTAAGGGGTGTTACATTCAAGAAGTTGGGAGGGGTGACCATTGGGAGGAGGTGGTTTAAGTTATAACGTCTATATATAAGCAAAAAGAGGTACCTTTATATGATTTTTAACGTGTTTTTTTCATAAAAAGAGGTGCCTTCAAACTTTTGTAGGGTGGATAGTTTTTATTGAAATGCTTTGTATAAATATATACAGATGTGTGAAGCTACTGAAAAAGTTATAAAAAACATCTTCCTGTTATATCTATATTCTATTTTATTTCAATTTTTAAAATAATAGCCTGTCGTCATCATATAATAAATACTGTATACAAAGAAAAATGTGCCCCAATTAAGAACGTCGTTATTAAAAACTCTCGATCTCCAGGAAATACAAAACATTCTATGTTATCGGAGATTTCTGTTCTATTTCTTATTTGAATTAATTTATAGTTTTTTCCTGCTGCCATTAAACATAACGGCAACATCAACTCGGATAGCAATTTCTTCACGGAAAATAAATTATAAAACATAAGAACGAATCGGATACTTTGACTATACCTCCCATTAATTGAAAACCAGTGCTGTATTGATGAAACTTGCGGAGGATATTGAAGTGTCTCAAAAATAAATGAGGTATTCAATAATTCAGACTTGACACTTGAATTGAGACTGTATACTCGTTGAGTTTTGATCCGTTAATTTGAAATGTTCTTAATAAACAAGAATTTTGGAAATTATTGCAATACTCTTTTTCAAATTGTATCGACTAATCATAACAGTTAATGCCATATCGATTTAGCAGTAAATTTGAAATCATCCCTGGTAGTGAAGCTTTACAGTGTCTTTTGAATTTAGGAACTTACAACTGATACCTACACCTGAGCCTCAAGTTCGATTTTACAACATCTACTTCATAATCGAAGTGTTCAGTACCAGTTTTTCTCTCCTGCAAATTGTCAGGAGATATCTTTGCACCGAGAAAAAGATTTATTTGTGACAATCAAAATCTTATTATGTCGAATAAATATGATTTTCCATATGGACTAATTTAATTTGTCGTTAAAAAAGGATTTGTTTCAAGTTCGGAAAGTAATATTGTAGATCTGACAAGTTTAATTGAGAAATGTGTATGTTTGAGGTACATTTCGCTTGCTTGTTACTTTTACCTACTTGAATATAATTGTCATTTATTTCCTTACCTTTGAAGATATCTCACAATTTTTGTAATCGCCATGAGTTTAACAATTCATTCATTCTATTATTGAAGTTATTTTTGTCCAGAGCACTTCAACCACATACTTCACAAAAACAAAATAATTAGTGAAATTGCAAAAACTGATCTAATTTCACATGCAGACTGACGCCAAACGTATACAGGTGATGACCGTTACTGAATAATAGGGAAGGGTGGGGTGAGAATTCTTTGTTTCAATTGCCACATAATTTGTAGGCTAATGTGATTTCGTACGGGTGAAAAAATATGTGATTTGTAGCAAATAAGTTTTTTTTCTCGTAACAATAAATGTACGATTATACTGAAATACTTATTTTTTCGCTATAAAATAAATCTTATTTGAGGCTAATAATCTATAGGCTTATTTAAAAAATGTAAATTTTTGTTAAAACTTTCAAATGATCCACTATAAATATTTAATTTGTTGTTTTTAAGGGATGGAATATTATTGAAGATGTTAGGTTTTTTTCTGGGTAATGAAAACAATTTTTACCCAAATAGCATTGTTATATTATATAACAAAATATTATATTGTGATTCGTGGACTTTTATAGTTTCTGAAGAACAATTGTATGAAGGTGTGCATAAAGGAGAACTAATTTTTTCACATCAAAAAAATTACACTCGAATAAATCATTTTTTTATATCAAAATTTCCCAATATTCTCACATTAATATGGCTTCTTAATAATAAATAAGCAATGTTAGTTTTAAACAAAGGGGGGTCAAACAAACAGTTTATTTGTCTATAAATAACTCTTCTCTCGGTGTGGTTCACTATGGAGGTTTTAAGTTAACTCTGGCTTTTTTGTCTCCTAGCTTTTGCCCTCCAGGTAATGTTGCGAGCAGACACTGTATTCTCCTCTTCATTCACAACATACCAGCATCAAAGTCACTTATGGATTTATAAAAAACTTCAGTTGCATCTGGCTGCATGTGCTCATTTTTTTGTGTTCATTGCGCATCACTGAACATTTGCATTATTGAATAATAATTTTGCGATAACCGAAATTCAATCATAAAAAATTTCGATATGTTTTTATATCAACGAATTCGTAGTATTGGAATATCTCTTTTACAAAACTGTCCATATTCATATAAATATATAAATATATTATATGAAGATCGAATGCGAATGTATTCAGTTTGACCGTTGGCGTTTGATGTGTTGAATTTCGTATGCCGGTAGAGTCACGAATATCTACAACCAATTTGATGCATTCATTTCGTTTTTATCTGTCGTTCTTCGCCAAAACAACAAATAGATCAAAGGCGCTTTTAAAAAGTTCTCTTTGTACATGGGAGTTGATCATAGAAGCGGAAACGTATTATACAGAGCATTTCAATAAAAACTAACCACCTCACATAATTCTGAAGTCGTCAATTTTATGGAAAAATGGGAAAACACGTCAGAAATCATATAAAGGGGAACATTTTTTTGCTCATTTGGGGACTGAAACACTCTTTTGGGGTGCGAAGCCCTTTTATACTGCACTAAAAGTTTTAACAGGGATCCTAACGGAAGATTGTTGCCTTGCGAATTGGACAGTTATTTAGAATCCCTAGGAGATTACTGGATTGAACAGGGACATTGACCCAAGTTAAGCATGCAGATATCCCAAAATTGATCCAGGAAATAGAACCAAAGGAACTACAAGTCTCTGAGAGGGAACAAACCTCTTTCTCAAAAAGAGGCTCAGCTTCTAGGAGTCAGCTTTGATGGGAGACTCGCCTAAATCAACCCAAGAAACAAGGGCTCTCTGGACGCATCGAAAGGTTTTACAGGAAAGTCTGATGTCTTAACCTATGCTGCGTTGTTTTGGTGGAACAGAACTACAATGTATGTATGTATTTTGGGGTGACATTCATTGAGACCTAAAAGATCTATTGTGCCCCCTTACTTCTACTAAGTTTCTGAGGAGAGTCTCAGAAACTAGTAGTTCCTTCACTCCTATTTCCCGGAGGAATTTTAGGATGTCTGCAGGCTTCAACTTAGGCAAATGTTCCTCTTAGTGATGAGCGAGACTGGTCTTGGTCTTGGTCTTGGTCTTGCAGAAAATGCAAGACCAAGACCAAGACCAAGACTAGCTTCAGGCTGCAGGACCAAGACCAAGACCGAGCAGTGCAAGACTTATGCAAGACCAAGACTAAGCCTGCAAGAGACTTGCGGTCTTGCGTTTTTTAAACATTTCAACCGAAAAATAAAGATGAGCAGATCATTTTAAACCCTCCCCCTTCCCAACATATACTGACCACAACTGCTTGTTTTAAGGAAGTATTTTTTTCATATACAGGGTGTTCCCGCTCAACTGGTAAAAATTTATAAGGTATATTAATTGAACCTAGAGAAGTAGTTTGAGATAGGACACCTACGTCTGGAAGTGTGCCGTTTCTAAAATACAGGGTGTTGAAATTTTACAACAAAAATCTGTACCAACAGGTGTAAAAAATATGTCAAAATGCATTAAAAACACAAAGTATTTGTCTTAAAAATGATAATAAAATGTATTAAATTATTTTATTAATATTGCAAGAGGAAAATCGGGTGTTTCAAAAATTAAGAATTTCAGGTAAAGAATATTTGAAGGAATATATCCATCTAAAATATTGACCTAAGCTCTATTAATGTATCCTACCATATCCTATAACTTGAAAAACACCTATTTTTTTTAATCACCAACACTAAAAATAATTTTGGTTTATTTCAAATCCCAGCTAATAGGCCTGCAAAGAAAGAATAATTTTTAATAGAGAGACTTCAAATTCAGTGACTTTAATATACATTAATTTTTTCGAACTTATAAATAAATTATAAATTGTTATATTTTTACGTCTTCACATCATCGATACATTATAAAACTATATTCTAAAAAAATTGTCAAAATTAATAAAAAAAATTTTATACTTGATTTATCGCTACAATTAAATATAAAAAAACTAAATTTTTATAATGAGAAAGACTGTCCCTTTTTTTACTTTTAATGGTTTTAGAAACTATTTTTTCTTATTTATTTTTTTGTAAAAATGGACTCCAGAAAAAATCTTCGAAAAAAGTGCAAGACCTGCAAGAGTCGTGGTGCAAGACCAAGACCAAGACCAAGACTGGACCCTGCAAGACCAAGACCAAGACCGCTTATTTGACTGCAAGACCAAGACCAAGACCTTGTATGCAAGAACAAGACCAAGACCAAGACTAACCGGGTCTTGGTCTTTGTCTTGCATTTGCTCATCACTAGTTCCTCTTCTATCCAGTAATCTCCTAGGTGCTGTGCTCTAGGATTCTGAAATGCTGTGCAGCTGGAAAGTATGTGGATGGAGGCTTCTTGTTCCATTCCACAAAACCTGCATTCTTCTTCGTCCACTATTTTGAGCTTTTTCAGGTGCCCATTCAGGCGACAATGTCCCGTCAGGATTCCTGTTAAAACTCTTAGCGCACTTTTTACTTTGACTTATGCATTCATTTGATCTCAACAGGTTGTAGTCACCCAGAAGAGTCTTTGATTGTATAAGCCCTACTAGATCTTTCCAATGGTCAGATCTTCTCTTTTTTTTCAGCTTCACTTATTTCTTCCAATATTACCACGGGGAGGCTGATTCCGCAAAAGGTTCAGGCCTCCAGAAAGGTATTTCTGTCCCCCTCTTTGCTAGTTCATCTGCTATTTCATTTCCTTCTATTCCAGTGTGTCCTGAAATCCATAGTAAGGAGACTATATTGTTCTCGCCTAGTTTATTGAGTTTGTCTAGGCATTCCCACACCATTTTGGAACTGATTACACACGAGCTCCTTTGTCTTCTGTATCCTTTATCAATATTGAACTGGGTGCACTTTTTTATGGCGTGGATTTCCGCTTGAAAGATACTTGGGGTTTTTCCCAAGCTTTCAGAGTGTTTGGTTCCAACAAAACTACATAACGAAGAACATGAACAGAGTGGCAAAAAGGGCTTCGACTTGCCTGCATGGGAATTACAGGTACGATAATATCGTAGTCTTAGAGGTAATGTTCGACTTTCCTTAAACTATCTCGGAATAACTCTCTCAAACCCAGTGACTTGGCTAGATTAATTTGATTTACTAAGAGCAGCACTAGGAGCAGCCGACTCTATGAAGACCGAAACTAAATAGCTCTTATTACTGGAAGTTTTCTCTCAGAAAATGTTGTAGTGGCATATTTCCTAGATCTTTGCTTGAAGATGAATGTTCAACGTTATTGACCAATTGAACAGAATGTAGATACATCTACACCTACATATTCAAAGCTCCATTCTTTATTGGAACGGTAATCTCAAGGTTATAGAGCAAAGAAATCTTGGATTTTAAAGAGGGAAGAAATTGAAAAATCTATACAAGTAGTTCCGAATGGAGGGAACTGAATGATGTAGGTGATTTACAAGTATTTAATCTCCATCTAGATAACATATTCATTTAATTGGCTTCAATATTTGGTATTTCAGAGGGTATAAAAAGAGTAAGTCCGAATGAATAGAATCTAAGCATACCTGATTCGAAGACCAACAAACCAAGATCACCTGTAATTAATCGGATGTACTTTAATGTCTATGGAAAGTATGTTTGTAGTAATTCAGCGCAATACAGAAAAATGCGTAGAATAGTTGCTACTAATTTGAACTTTCTAAATCCGACAGAATAACTGGTCACTGCTTTCGTTGGTCTTCTACTACAATAGTGGTTGACTCTGTTGCCGACATCACTAGTTTAAAGAGGTCTGGCGGATGGAAGTCATCAAACGATGATGGAGGATATATCGAAGATTCTCGATCTTAACAATAAGGTTGAGGAGACAAAAAAAATTTTCACTGTAGGTACAAAATAATCAACGAAACAACCCTACCAACCCCGCATGTGATCCAAAATGTAGTTCTAATAATGTTCCTACAATGTTCAATGATTGTACTTACTATTAGGGGACTATAAATATAACAAATTTTAATATGTATTCTTCAGTGTATTGAAGTTTTTTAAATTTGAATCAATTTCTTTCAAATAATGTATTTTAAATTATTTATGTAGAACACTAAGAACTGTAAAGAAATATCATTTCCTCGCAATAAGAAAGTGAATGTGAAATCTCAACTTTTGTTTACTTGAATATTATTCACTAAAACGGTAGCTTGAACAAAAAATATAGTAAGAAAACGCTAGAGAATGTAATTCAATTTTGTATTCCTTCACAAAAACGGATTTTATACTTTTCCCGACTTATCTTCATTTCATTAAACATCAATTGAGGAGTGTAAAAGCATGGTAAAAGCCAAATTGGAATAGTGGCTGGAAAGTAGTTCTGTAAGAAAGGAGCAGTAAGGTGTTGTTGAAACGACAGAGCTGTAAAAGCGTGTAATTTGAAGGATACTATTATATTCTCAGATAAAAACCTTAAAAATATACATTTGCTTACATTTAAAAGTGTAATTGCTTTTAAGTTAAATCCACGATTTAAAAATTTTTATACAGTAGTTGTTTTCCAATATTTTCATTCTTTTTTCTCTTATTTTTTTGGGAATCAAACCACATTAATGTTTTTTATTTCCATTTCGACGTTTCGGTAGCGTTCCAGCAACCGTTGTCAAGATTAATGAAATAATTTTTGGTCCCTATATGACAAAACGAAAAAATTTGACCAGACAATCAATAATATTTTTAAGTTCATGACTACAAAACTTTGTTGTCAAATTTTATTAAGGTTCATTCATAGTAGATCACATCTTTGGTAAAATGTGATATAAAATATTCCATTTTATGACAATAATTCTAACGATATGATAGTCTACTAGAAATGGAATCCAGTGAAGTGCACGTTCCAGGAACGGTTTTTATTGGGATAGCGCTTTTTATCTCTGTCTAGTTTGGAAATATTGTTAATAAAACGCGTTTGTTGTTACTTTTTTCGTGTATCATTAATTTTTGTTTTCAAAATATGTATAACTCAGCTTGGTGATTTTGTATATTGAAGTGTGTATCGATTAACAACTATTCCAATGATAAATCATAAGAAAACCTGGATAAAAACTTATTATGCTATCCTGATAACGCAGGTAGCTGATTATTGGAAATTTGGTAACCAAATTTGACTACATTCGGCTGAAATACTAGCTACACATTCATCTGCATTTGGTTATATTATAGCACTTCCTTTGATTTTTCTTCTTTTATTATTCGGCTCTTACTCTCAATATTATTTTTGTCGAATCCCATTGAATTTGATGCCTCTCTTCCCAAGCATGTTCAAATATACCTAGAATTAGAAATTATTAGAACTTAGAACGGAAATCCTAGAGAGACTACCTCTCCACCCATGTCAGCATGCTTACCGGGCAGGCAGATCTACGGAGACTGCACTGGTACAACTGACGGGGGATATCCTAGGTGCTCTAGACAACCAAGAAACTGTAGTATGTGCATTTTTGGACATAGAAGGAGCTTTTGACAATACTCTACATGAGGCAGTCAGAAGAGCATTGAACAGAGGAGGGATAGACAGCACAACATCCAAATGATTGTCGGAACTGCTCACCACAAGAATAGCAGAGACGAGAACGAGCAAAGGCATTGTCTCCATCTGCACTACTACAGGATGCCCACAGGGAGGAGTAGCATCCCCATTAATGTGGAGTCTGACGGTTGACGAACTTCTGTGTGGTGTGACGGATCTCGGAACATCCTGCCAAGAATATGTAGACGATATTGTCATAACAGCCAGGGGGAAATTCGAAAACATCCTTTGCGATATTGTACAAAAGGGTTTGAACTATACAAATAGCTGGTGTAGGCAAGTGGGACTTAGCATCAACCCCACTAAAACCATCCTGATAGCCTTCACTTAGAAAAGAAAACTCAACCTCAAAACCATAAAACTTGATGGGAACGAGATTCAATGGAGACAAGAAGTAAAGTATCTAGATTTAACTCTAGACAGTAAACTCCTGTGGAACAAACACGAAAAAGAGATTACATACAAGGCAAAAATGGCTATAATGGTGTGAAGGAACCTTGCGGGAAGAAGCTGGGGCTGTAACTCGGAAATCCTAAGCTGGATGTACATTGCCTTAGTGAGACCAATCATCACTTATGGAGCCATTGCGTGGAGTAGTAGAACTAGCCTATTGACGACGAGAGAAAACCTCTCCAAAATTCAAAGACTAGCCTGTATATGCATTACAGGAGCAATGAGAACATGCCCAACGGCAGCCATGGAAGTGATTCTCAACCTCACCCCTCTACATATGGTGGTGGAAAGTGTTGCAGAAAGAACAAGATACAGACTAAGTAGAGAGGGAATCATTGGAAAAAAAAACCTCCTCACTTCTTAGAAATCAGACAACCTGGGACATGCCACAAGACGGTATGATGAACAAGTATAACTTTTCAAAGAAATTCGTTACGGAAATGAGCAACAAGAAGGAATGGGATCCAAATACCATTACCAGATTTGGAAAGAATGCCATTCAATGGTACACAGACGGCTCAAAAGCAATAGAAGGAACTGGGATAGGAGTGTTCGGGCCAGGAACCAAACAATCTAAAAGCTTGGGAAAAAACCCAAGTATCTTTCAAGCGGAAATCCACGCCATAAGAGAGTGCGCCCAATTCAATATTGATGAAGGATACAGAAGACAAAGGATTATCATAATGTCGGATAGTCAAGCAGCCATTAAGGCACTGAGCTCTTGTGTAACTGTGTAATCAGTTCCAAAATGGTGTGGGAATGCCTAGACAAACTCAATGAACTGGGCAAGAACAGCATAGCCACCTTACTATGGATTCCAGGACCAACTGGAATAGAAGGAAATAAAATAGCGGATGAACTAGCAAAGAGGGGAACTGGAATACCTTTTTGGGAGCCTGTACCCTTTTGCGGAATCAGCCCCAATGTAATATTGGAAGAAATAAGTAAAGCCGAGAAAAAGAGAAGATCTGACCATTGGAAAGATCTAGTAGGGCTTATACAATCAAATACTCTTCTGGGTGACTACAACCTTTTGAGATCAAAAGAATGCATAAGTCAAAGTAAAACTGTGCTAAGAGTTTTAACAGGGATCCTAACGGGACATTGTCGCCTGAATGGGCATCTGAAAAAGCTCAAAATAGTGGAGGAAGAAGAATGCAGATTTTGTGGAATGGAAGAAGAAACCTCCATCCACATACTTTCCAACTGCACAGCACTTCAGAATCCTAGAGCACAGCACCTAGGAGATTACTGGATAGAAGAGGAACATTTGCCTAAGTTGAAGCCTGCAGACATCCTAAAATTCCTCCGGGAAATAGGACTAAAGGAACTACTAGTTTCCGAGACTCTCCTCAGAATCTGAGTAGAAGTAAAGGGGCACAATAGATCTTTCAGGTCTTAGTGAATGTCACCCCAAAACACGCACATACACACACATACCTAGAATAAAGGTTTTGGTGGAATTATAATTCTTCAATTTTGCTGAAATGCAATTTATTTTACAAACTTAAATTTGTTTTGAGCTCACTGGTATTTATTGATCTGGTTAATTTTTATACGCTGATACGGTCATCCAAAACTTTATAAATTCATCTGATTCAAAACGATCATTTTTATCGTTTAACTCCTGACCTTGTCTTAATCAACCAATCAAACTAAATTAAATCAACGTTCTGCTTTCCATTGTAATTCTTACGAATCTACAAACAGATAAAGTGGAACGATTGTAAACAGAATTAAATGATGAATACCCAAGACAGCAGTTCGATGTACGTAGTACAATATTAATTACATATAGGAGGATGGAAATTATTTAAGTTGTCAGTCACTCGAATACTGAAAGATAAATTGTTAGATTGTAGGATGCACAACAAAAATTAACTGAAGTGTTGTGTCTAATACAAAAAAGTAATTACTGAAGGCAACATTATGTTTATTGAAAGTTATAATTGGGAACCAGATGGAAATTGAAATTTAAAAAGAAACGGAAAACTATGCTATCCCAACCATTTGGTTTAGTTAAAATCATATTTTTTTTCATTATTAGCAGTGACTATAACAATTCTTGTTATAGTCACTGCTATTAGACGGCTGCGCTGGACAGACCCAAAAGGCAATGTTTTACCTGTTTTGGCTTATTTTTATAGTTTTATTATATTATTATCGTTTGTTTGTTGTTTTTTTTTCAAAAATAACTAGATTACCTAAATATCTTCTTCATTATTATAATAATTATTCGATTTTTTTTTCTACAACAATTTTTTTTATATTCACTATATTTCAAAACACACAAAACTGAATATAGAGAGTCCATATATTATTAGAATATATTGAAGTTTTTATTACGTACTTAGTTAGCATAGTAAGTGCATGTCTTTAAAAACATAATTTTGATAGCTGGGCCAACTTCACCGAATATGAAAATATGTGAATTATTTTGGATGCCCTCTCAAACCACATAAACAAAGCATTTGTAGGTTATGGCATTTTTTATTACGCAATCCAGTGACCTGTCAAATAAAATTCAATATGGCGACACAGGGCAAACAAATGTGATTTAATACATTGTAGACCGTGGATTTTGGTATACATAAGTGTTTATTTTGGAAAAAGGTGCTATTATTTTGCTTTGGTGTCTTTATACTGATAATGTGATAATATACAATAAAAAGTTCAGTTTTATAAAACTTTTAAGCTGGGTATATCAATTTAAGAACACATTTTTGGTGCACAAGAATGAATTAAGTAAGAAGCGTAGAGAAATGTGGTTAGCAGCAATCAATAGAGATAATTTAATAGAATCAAAAATCAAATATCAGGCTGTATGTAGCAGGCATTTTGTTCAGTTTTGTTCAATAAAAATATTTATAAAAACTGAGAAAAGCGATATATTTTAAATGAAAAATACTAATCAAATGAACAATATACTAAACACTAATAAAATATATTAAATTGAAGCAAAATATACTAATAAATTCGACTAAAAAGTCTTGAGCACTGTTTATGACTGAATAGATAATACAAAACTAACCTGTCTAAATTGTTTCCCCTGCACCGCCATATTAGGTCACGTGATCTGGATTGCCCAATTGTTTTGGGAGGCACTCAAAATCTTCTGAAAAGAAGAAAAATAAACGATCCGGAACTAAATCGAGTTTCGATTTCTTCGGAATTCTAGGGTAACGCAATTTATGCGTGTGTGTTATATCACATATTTTTCAAACAACTTAACCTACATAGAAAACATTTAATTTCCATTGAATAGGTAATACTAGGAACTCGAAGTTTTTTTTTTTCTTTCATTTTATAAGTATAGGTACTTTCGATGTACTGTGGAATGTTTTTTCTACAACGTTCACTACATCATTGCCTCCTATATGTTAAAAGTGATTTTACATTTTAGTGTTGAATGGAACACACTATTCTTTTATAACTCCACTATATTATTTTTTCAATAGAATTGACAATTGTTTCGATATATCATTTTATATCATCGTCCCATTTTATTTTCTACTTTGAAAACGTCATGTCGAGAACTACAGGTTAAAATATATATTTCCAAATTTCTTTGACTACGCGAGAGTTACCTTTTTCAATAAGAGGCACCCGATTATGAGAGCATCATTTGAAAGAGTACGTTTTGACAGTACTGACAGTTTACAGATGTAAAAGAAAAAAGATAACTAGACTACTTATAAAGTTCTCCCTCCTGACAACAGTGCAAAATCTCCTTGCTTGTCATTGGCTCTAGCCTACCACAGCCTACCACAGGAATTCAAATTTCAATATTTTTCTCATTTTTATTCGAAATCGTAGAGTGGCGTTATTAGTTGAGACCCAATATATCTTGGGACATTTTCAAACTGTATGTCATTAGTTCCTGTAGATTATACAATATATAATCTTTGATCAAAAGTATAAACCTAAAAGTGAGATAGAAAGCTTCAAAAAAGCACTACAAAATTGTCAGCATGTAGTTTTTCTCCTTTACGCAAGGAGTTGGAGCAACAGTATCGTAGATCGATCTTCATTTCACAAATTTGGAGCAATTCCAACGTAAAAAGCCCAACACAGTTAAGTCCCGTCAATTATGGGTGGAAAATTGAGCAGAACAGATATGTTCTTCATTGGTTTGATGGCGAAGAATGCCCTGAAACGGTAATGGACCTACTTGAAGCTGATAAGTCATTGGATGATAAGAAGTGTGATGACTCATGTGATACCCAATCTGATATTCATGATCAAGGAAAAACATCCATATTGCCCATGATATAGGTTGATAATAGTAATAAGATAAAAATTTGTGTATTTTTGCAGATGACGATGAAAATATTGATCCGGAATGTATAGATTTTATAACATTACTTCGGATATGGAAAGCGATACCTCAGATGAAGAATAACTTTTTTTATTACAATTATAGAGGACAATCAATATATAAACACATTAGAAAATTGTGTGGAAAAAGGAAAACATTACATGAACTTCGACCCTGAATAATTCATAATTACCAGTCATCAGATTATAAAAATTCACAAGATTCCCAAATCCTTAATATTGTGTTTCCTAAATCCCTAATATTGTGATTAAAAATTTATCTGTAGTAAGTTTTGTCATATTATAATAATAACACTACAAAAGTTACAAGGCTTTTCCCTTTTTCTGAAAACAAGGAAAGTCGGAATTATTCCCTTTTTCCACTAATCGATTCAATTGTACTCACTTACTTCTACTTGGTTCCTGAGGAAAGTTTCAGAGACTTTAGTCCTATTATCCGAAGCAAATTCAGGATATCGGCAGGCTTTCACTTAGGTTAGTTTCCTTTTTCTATCAAATAATCTCCTAAATGTGCCCTAGGATTCTGAATGGCTGTGCAATTCGCCAGTATGTGCTTGGATGTTTTTTTTTCCATGCCACAAAATATTCATTCTTCTTCCTCCTTCCTCTTGAGCCTTTTCAGGTGCCCATTCAGGCGACAATATCCTGTTCAAATCCCTGTTAATACTCTTAGTGCAGTTTTACTTTGACTTTGCACACATTCGATATCGACGAGTTGTAGTTACCCAGTAGAATCTTTGATTGTCCAAGCCCTACTAGATCTGTCCAATTGTCAGATCTTCTCTTTCTTTTTTCGTTTGCCTATTTGTTCCAAAATTACATTGAAGTTGATACCACAAAAGGGTTCTGGCCCACCGAAAGGGTGTTTAAGTCCCCCTCTTCGCTAGTTCATCTGCTATTTCATTTCCTTCCATTCCAGTTTGACCCAGAATCCACATTATGGTGATCATATTGTTCTTGCATAGATCATTGAGTTTGCCTTGGCATTCCCATACAATTTTGGAACTGATCGCACCAGAACTCAGTGCTTTAACGCCTGCTTGACCAACCGACATTTTGATGATGATTTGCTTTCTATATCCTTAAATCATTGAACTGGTTGAACCCATGGCGTGAATTTCCGGTTGAAAGATAATTGGTGACTTTCCAAAGCTTTCAGAGTGGTTGGTCAGTACACTCCTATTCCAATCTCTTTTATTGCTTTTGAGACCTTTGTATACTTTCCTTTGAATAGCAAATGTGGTAATTATGTTTCCATCCCATTTCTTATTGTGAATCAATTATAGCGAATTTTCGGTATACTAAATTGTGATGAATTTGGATAATGTGTAATCGTCGTTGAAAACATTAATGCATGCAGTACACGTGCAATTGGTACACGATCTAATAGTTACTTCGTTCAAAACATAACCAACAGCGATTATTATAATTATTATAATTATTGCCCTTTGTAGTTTCTAGCTTGTCGCACACATTTTTCGTATTTAACTGGTTTGAAATTGATTTTCATGCTACGTTATTTGAAAATTGGTGCTTTTAACTCTAGGTCACTGCTACCTTCTCTGCATGCTATTACAATGATACACTAACAGTATCAAGTGCTTTCATGTTAATTTTGTTATTAAATAATTGTTCACCTCTACAAGGCTGTACATTCTACACGTTAGATGGAACTTTTACTGAGGGCTTAAGTATAATTATCATAGTGGAGCATTAAATAAGATTTATTCTATCGGATAGATAAATATCGTTATATTTTTAGTTAAAAAACAAACTTTGTTGAATGAAAAAGACAACAAAGATGTCAGACTTGCAATAGGAACATATTTTATTGAAACGAAATTTAAACTTCCCGAATTGACATTACAGTAAACTTTTTATTTTTGGACACTCTATATAACGAAGTGGGACCACAGATTATAAAGAGAACAGATACGAATCCCGGTAAAACATCAAACGATTTTCAGCTCCGTCGTCAATGACCTTGGATCTTTAACTCAGTATGGCGGCGATGTTGCCAGTTTGAAATATTTTTTGAACTTCTTACCAAATTGCAGTGTTGCCTTGGGGACAATAACAATTTCTAGTGCCGGATCTAGTTTTTTTGGAAGTTTCCACCAAATCTTCAAATATGCGACATTAATTAAAACAATAATCATAATCGAATATATATTCATGTATTTATTTAATACCTATTATGTACATTCCTATGATTTGTTATAAATATTCATCACTTTTGGGAGATTAATTAATAAATACATTCTTATGACACAAATGATCACAAAAATCAACCAAATTTAAAAGTACAAATAATTCTTTATTTATTTATTATCAAAGGAAATACAATATACACCTATGTATTTGTTTCAAAAATAATGTGTTTGAATAATGGTACCACAATAAGCATTAAATTGTAACGTACACAAAAATTTTGGGGGGCTTAGAGGATCTCAACTCCCATAAATTTTTAACGGGGTGCAATAATTTCTCAATTTTTTTTAAGAGATGCTCTTATCATAAGAAGGCCACTGGTCAACTTTCATTATAATATGTCGAACAGCTTTCGATATATTTGAAAAAATCTATTTTCATTTGGTAACTTCGAAGGGTTATAACTTTCGCATGCAGATTTGTACTGGGGTAACTTGGGTTGGATCGAGTTATTTTTAGCCCCAGAATATGTGGTATGATTTATGACCTGCCTTTTTGTTACACCCTGTATTTTACCATGTTGGAGTTTTCAAACTATAGTAACTCCAACATGTTTTTGTTGAACTATTTTTCTTTACCTTTACAATCTATCTTTGTGTTTCATATTGTTTTTATTTATTTTTTGTAGTTTATTATATTAATCAAAGAATACTTTGTAGGCCGAAACACAAGATCTATTCCGATTATTGGCCAATTATATGATTAAACGAATGACTCAAAAATCCGTTTCCTGTAAAAATCGAGAATGGAAGAAGATCCTGCAGATTTTTTTCAACAAATATAATATTTTCCATAAAAGATACCACTCGTATACATCACCCTTCAGAATATAGTATTCTTACCATAATATTTATTATTATAAAACATAGTAGGAGAAGTATATGCTGTTCTCATCAAAAACGTGAGTTACCGCTTAACCCTATTACAAATGTGATAAACTCTCTAATTTTCCCATTCTACCGACTAGCATTGCATACGAACAAAATGATATAAAGTAGCTGAAGAGCTCACGGCAATATTAAGAAGACAACAATACTCTCTCCTACCAACCAATAATTTGTTATTATTAAATGATAAATAGCACTTCTAATCTTATCGGATTCCGATATAATCATCGACTAAGATACTAAATCACTGCGCAGTCGATATCCAATGGAAAATAAGTCGGTATGGCAATTCTGTAAATCCCACTAACGTACATGATGTATTTTTGTGGGGACGCTATTTGAAACAATTATATCTTGATTTTTTTAAATTAAATATGTACTACTGATACATAATTGTTTGTCATATCTTACACAAGGAATATACACTGTGTTATTTTTCATAGGATGTGACATAGGGATTCCTGTACAAAACTGTCGAACTGTCTAACTTTTTTTCCAAAAATAAAAGGGGGACACACGGTAGGAACTTTAGTTCCTTTTAAGCAAAAATTATGTAATACATCTGACGTTATAAATAAATTATTTGCATATTCCTTGGTGGTCGAGTAGTAAGCAAACCAGACTCTCACGCGGTAGGCCCGGCTTCGATTCCCCGCGAAGAAGTTTTTTTTATTGTTAATTTCATTTCTAAATAATTATTTTGCTTGATAATAATAACGACAACAGGTAGACGTTTGAGATATTTAGCAGAATATTCTTTATTATAGATAATGGTACGGTATGTGTAATCAGTTCCAAAATGGTGTGGGAATGCCTAGACAAACTCAATGAACTAGGCGAGAACAACATAGTCACCTTACTATGGATTCCAGGACACACTGGAATAGAAGGAAATGAAATAGCAGATGAACTAGCAAAGAGGGGGACTGAAATACCTTTCTGGGGGCCCGAACCCTTTTGCGGAATCAGCCCCAATGTAATATTGGAAGAAATAAGTAAAGCCGGGAAAAAGATAAGATCTGACCATTGGAAAGATCTAGTAGGGCTTATACAATCAAAGACTCTTCTGGGTGACTACAACCTGTTAAGATCAAAAGAATGCATAAGTCAAAGTAAAACTGCGCTAAGAGTTTTGACAGGGATCCTAACGGGACATTGTCGCCTGAATGGGCAGCTGAAAAAGCTCAAAATAGTGGAGGAAGGAAAATGCAGATTTTGTGGAATGGAAGAAGAAACCTCCATCCACATTCTTTCCAGCTGCACAGCACTCCAGAATCCTAGAGCACAGCACCTGGGAGATTACTGGATAGAAGAGGAACATTTGCCTAAGTTGAAGCCTGCAGACATCCTAAAATTCTTCCGGGAAATAGGACTAAAGGAACTACTAGTTTCTGAGACTCTCCTCAGAAACTGAGTAGAAGTAAGGGGGCACAATCGATCTTTTAGGTCTCAGTGAATGTCATCCCAAAAATCACACATACATACATACATGGTACGGTACCCTTCATGAGGGAGTTCAACTGGCAACATCTACTTATAACAGCATCGTATACTTATTTAAAAAAGGAAACCGTATCATCATACAAATTGGACATTCAAGAACTGTACGTTCACCACAAAAGAATTAGTGGAAACATAAAATTGTATTGTTAAACTTTTAATTTGATACCTTTCGATTAGTTTAAAATATATTTTGCATTTTGGTGAAATTGCTATTTATTACTTTTCGACGTCTGAACGGTAAGTAAATCACTTACCGACGTGTTAAACTTAGAAACCAGTAAACACAACCCACCGTCCTGACAACCGATGCTGTAAATAAACAAAAAATATCAATCGCACAAGAAAAATTATGGAAATAATAGTAAAAATTTATCCGAACAAATTCAAGTAGATCACCAGCACTGTGAATACCAGCTTTGTATAGAATTTTAATGTAGCATCGGTGGTTCAGTGGTAGATTGCTCGCCTGCCAAGCGGGCGGCCCGGGTTCGATTCCCGGCCGAAGCATATGAATCGCTGCTTCGTAAACGAGAGAGAGACTTAGGAGAGAGCACACGCACGCAAGCAAGGCACATAACGAAGCAACGTAACATAACGTAACGTAACGTTCAAATCTTTTGCGTCGCAACCCCCGGTCGCTCAAACCTAACCTGACGTGAAGAGCTGAAGTTCCAATAACTGATTTGGAAAGGTGGTTGAAAAATAAGTTCAAACGCACTTTCAATTTTCTTAAATTCGCTCTGGTTCGATAAAAAATGGATAGTTATGTTTAAAAAAGTCGAACTCCATTTTCATACCATTTTCGGATACGTTTAGCCGCGTTGGAGAGGGCCAGAAGGTTGAAAGCACGGGAAATTTGGAAGTTGAACGTGAAGTATCGCGGTTCGATCCCCCGCTGAGGTGTTTTTAGTATTCCAAATTATTATGAAACTTTTTTAAACATAACCAAACATTTTTCTTCTAAACCAGAGTAAATTTGAGAAAATTGAAAGTGCATTTGAGCTAATTTTTCATCGACCTTTCCAAATATGTTATTATTATTTATGAACGCTATTTAGTAAAAGAGTAAGCTCGCGTTTGACAGTTTTGTACAGGAATCTCCATGTCACATCTTATAAATAACACAGTGTATTTCTAGGCATTTTTATCATGAATTCTTGCAGTTCCTTAGGGACACTTTCTGAGTCCTTCTTTTGTAATTATACATTACAGGGGTATTCTAGCAGCTCTGAGATATTCACCGCTAAAATAGAGTGGAAGTGGGAATATTGGAGTGCACAGTATATTAGTGGACATGTGCTGCAATTTTTGCCATATGTTTTTTTGGAAAAAAATTAACTAATCTTGTACACTATTAGTATCATAAGCTATTTAGAGCTTTGAACCATGAACTATCTATAAATGGGATTTATGTGTCTATTTGTTTTTTTATGGGGGTGCTTCATGTTCTCTTAATTTTTTTCAGCATGTCGGGGGAGATGATGATGCGGGATGAATTGCAAAATTTAGCTAATAACTTGAGACGATATTTCAGACCATGATATGAAGGCTTAGTCGAAGTCTCAGTCGAGCCAAAATACTGAAGAGACTCAGTCAAAGGAAGAAATAACTACGAACCAAGCCAAAAAAAACTTCAATTGAAGATTTCTGCAGAAAAATCGTTTGTTTTTGATTCTTGGAAATATTTTCCAGACCAAAATACGGCGAGATAACTAAGTTGGTGATAAAATTGGCATTCCTTATTCCACTTCAATTGCTCTCTACAGCGCCGTAGTGTGAGTTGTGGTCCTTGTATATCAAATGAGTGGTGGGATATCGATATGGGAAGAGAACTATGTAAATGGTAGAAAAAGAGTATTTAACAGGACGCTTGGATAGCTGAGTGATTTAATGAATTGAGTCGTAATCAGAAGGAGGTAGTCGGATGTTTGATGAAGGCTTGTGCAAACTTCCTTTTGCTATATGCCACATATCATGGATTGAATTTTTCGAAACCATTTTGTGAGGAGTCAACTAGGACAAGATGCCCTCATTCATTCGTTATCGAGTTCCATTTGGCTCTTCCACAGTGTATGAATAAATAAGATATGGCATAAATTATTATTGACTCACAGTCCCTCGTCAAGGGTACTTTTGTGGAAATTGTTATTTACGTCCTTCAAAACAGTTTCAAAATGCTTTGTTTACAATAATGGGAGGAGAAAAACCGTCTTTTTGTTTGCCCTGGGACGACATATTAAATTTTATTTGACAGTCAAATTGTATACTGTCAACAGTAAGTAGACTTTTATATTCTATTGATTTAGATTTCTGAAGAATAATTTCCATTCCCTCATTTCCGACGTCCCTGCTCTAAATGTTTTTACAGTAATAAATAAATAATAACATGTTTAGATCTAGACTGATTCGGACAGCGGGTCTATTCCGTAGTTGCTCGATATAGAATTTTTCGGTCAGATCTAACCGTTCATTTCACGCTATTCTTCATGTGGACCCTGCTACCAAAATCTAAGAAACAACTGATTAAATTAATAACATTAGATTATGATTGATGGTCGATGGTCTGGTTTCAGGTCACGTTCGCAGTTGTCCAGTGCCGTAGTCAGGGGGGAACTAGGGACCCGTGCCCCCCCCGAAAGGCCCGCGGCGGATGTTAAAAATCAACGCTCGGCCCAGAACGACACACAGCTGCGGTTTTGCCGTTCGTAGCAGAATTCCGCTATTTGTAGTAAAGTATGTAACTCAACTTTTAATGATGTGAGACCAGCCATCGATTTTTACAAAGAAGATTTGTGTGGAGACGTTTACCCAGCAATACTAGAAGCAGAGTTTGACTTCTGGAAACCAAAATGGTGTAATGAAAAATGCACTCCAAATAATCATCTAGAAGCACTCAGAAAATGTCCTGACGATTTTTTGCCTAATATTGGAGTGTTGTTGAAAATATTTTCCATTTTACCTGTTACTACAGCATCCGCCGAAAGAAGCTTTTCCAGTCTAAAGAGAATCAAAACATACTTAAGAAATTCTACAAGTGAAACACGACTCAACGGTTTGGCTCTCATGAACATTCACAGGGACATAAATATTGAAGCTGAAGTTATAACAGATATGTTTGCATCCAAAAAAGGAAGACGCCTGGATTTCAAATTATGATGCCTTTTTCCCTTGATTATGTGTGGCAGTGACATATCAATGTAAATAAGGCACTCTATACCTCAGATTAATGTAAACTTGTAAAGATAACAAAAAAAGTAATTGAAATTAAATTTTTATGATCTGAAGTTTTTGTCTCACCATACCCAAGCCACTTGGTGCCCCCCCCCCCGAAACAAAATTCCTGGCTACAGCACTGCAGTTGTCTGAAATATATGGGATTAACAGAGTTCTCTTTATTGCGCATCGACTACTGAAATTAGTTTCGGTAATTGTATGTCGAAGAAAGTATTTTTAAGCTTGAAAAAATGAATAATTAATCCGTTATGATGTCCACAAATGAGAGTGTAATCCTCAAAAACTACGAGGAAGTTGGTTGTCAAATGTAAGCATGATTCAAAGTAACCTAAAAAAATATGTAAGGATTCAGGTTTGGAAAACAATATTCCGATCCTTCCACATCCATCAATAATATCTATTGAAATGTGCGGAAATCCAGTGTTTCACCTACAAAATAAAAGTTGAGGGCATTTCTGGTTAAGCCGGAAGTATCTTAACCCTTTCGCTGCTCAAGCCTGATATATTCGCAAATTTTTTCATCGGTGCGCGAGACGTTTATATACGCAAGCATTTATTTTTATGTTATGTGCTGAAATTGATTATTTCCGTTATTGCATGACGCTTACAACAAATATCAGACAACGATTCGGCCAATAAAGACCAAATCACGTGAGTAATTTCACACGTCTTGAGCACTGGGGACCCGTCACGGCGTCACCAGATTTAGGTGTTATTTGGTTGTCTCTGGTGTTGTGTTCCATTATGCATAGTACCCTGCTTCAAGCGGTACCGCACTGTAGAAAATTTTAAGTTTCCTGATAGATGCTTTATACATATATAAGTTTTTTCGCTGTTCCAGCCAAAAAATCCATTAAAATAGGCGCTAAGAGAGATATATGATATAGCAGTAAAGATTGCTTTACTAAAATCTTTTTTGTGTAGTAGTGAAGTATTTTTATAAAGTGCCTTTACTAAACCAAAAGATAAGTTTTACGAAAGTAGCAGATTATTATTGTAGAAATGGTAAATTTTTTCACTGATATCAAAAAGTGATTTGGTTCTCCTAGGAATCTAAGCCAGCTGCTGTTTTGGATGATGATTATTTTAGATTAGTGAAGTCGGGTTTTGGTCTAGACAAGATTTTATTCTTCTACTGGAAGCTAAATTACTAATTTAGAATACATATTTTTTAGATGCTAGTCATTTGTTTGCTATCACGGCAATATTCATTGGTTATATAGAAAATATTATTTTCTGTCTTAGAAAAATCCTCATTAAACGCAAGAACATTATATTCCCAATGCAGGCAACTTATTTCCCGCATTTGATAATGTTTATGATGTTACAGAAGTATGTCTTTCCAGGAATTGTTTTTGGCTGGAGTTTTGCCGTATAATACTGGATATAACATTAATGAGTGGTTATTTGATAGTTCACAATATGCAAGACCAAAATTGCAAATACACTATATATCCCCTTACTGCATGATTTTTAATTTTCATGTCAAAAAAATATATGCGTTAGAATGACTGATTAGGTGTTATGAAAATATAGTGAAAAAAATATTTATCGATATTTGAAGGAAAAAAATGTCAAACTTTGACTTGTGCCACATTTGGCACAAAATGAGATAACAGTAACAATAAGTATTTTTTCGTGAGATACCGTTGATGTGAAGTCGGTTACAGAGCGGTTATACCCCCTCCAAGGAAATTTTAAAGGTTGTTCATGATCTCTCGCGAAAATCAACCGGTTAACCGAATAGAATTAACTTCACAACAATAATAAATAAACATAACCTCAATAAAAAGTGACGAGTTACAAAGTTTCTTATGGTTTCATTGTTCCTATAGTTCGAAAAATGTTTTTTTTAGTTTTAACTATAATTGACGATTTTTTTGGTGCTTGTTTTAGCCAAAAAAAGTTTAGGAAAGAACGCTTTGCTGGGAGTTTTCTCAGTGTAATGTTCATATTTACAAGTAGAATAAATGTTATATTTCGATTTCTATGTTTTTATAGCGTTTGCAGACATATACGTTTGGAGCAGTTTGGTGACGAATTACCGTGTTTGAAAATTTGGTTTTTCGTGCACGTGCTGCTCCAGACGGATTTATTCGCAAGCGCTAAATAATTGCGCACTGGTGGCACGACTTATTTTTAAGAATTCAGCAGTGAAAGGGTTGATAATGGAATTGGATTGAATTGTTTCCTTTTCGTTTTAAAGATATTCACTTACATACGTTTCGACAACCCTATATATACAGATTGCGAAAAGTCTTTTCGCGATATACGATTTACACAAGTACGACAAAGAAAATATGAAAAAAACTACTTGAAACAACTATTAGTATTTAACACTGTTGCCGACAAAAATTGGGAATAATTTTTACAGATAAGTACATTTGGCAACAGCAGTTAAAATAGGGGGGCGCTGAACACACAACCATCGCCGACTGCGCCCAATTATTATTCTCCTTTCTCTTTCAAGTGATTTTCCTCATATTTTCCTTGCCGTAATTGTGTGAATCGTATGTCGCGAATAGACTTTTCCCAATCGGTTTATCTCAAATGTAAGGACACTAAAAACTATCAACCACATATTTTCCCGATTTAAATATAATGAAGAGAGGGATTTTTAATCCCATTCATTCCTATTCCATTTTTGGCAGGAATAAACGAATATTTGCTTGTGTTCGAACTGTGAATTTTTTTTCAAGTGAATTAACATATTACGATGCACAATGGAAAACTCTTTTACAGTGAATGTAGTTTGAACACTCGAAAAAATGATAATAGAAAATGGAGGAAGACAATTAACGGAAGCCGATTATTTTAGAATCGAAGATGTGAGGTTTAGTGAGCTATTCTGCCTTATTTACTTAATGATTCTATTCTTGTCATCATACAAGGTGATAATATATGATGCTATTACACCATAATAAAGTTTTCTCATAATTGCCAGATAGCCTAGTCAAAGTAAATCAAATAAAAAAAAAAAGGAAATTTTTGGCAAAATTTTCGCATATTTGTGTTAATAACTTTGTTATTTGTGATCGTACTGCAAAAAATTGAATGTAGACAAAGCGACTTGCTACAAATCGTGTCTCCACAAATTTTCTGTCAGCTGAACAGTTTAGGAGATATAGGAAAAGAGGCGTTTACAACCCTTTTTCCAATATGGCGGCCGCAGGACAAGGGTGGCAGCCCCACAAACTTGTAGTTACGCTTCTAGCGAGCCCCTCCACACGTCCCAACAATAAAATTGCGTTATCTAACAAACGCAAGGTCCAATGTAACTTTTCAATGGAGCATTGTACCAAAGTGCTGAGTAATCCGTTGACTATCACAATCCATTTCATATAATTTGTATTTTTTGACCGACATTTACTTTCAGCTGGACAATTGATATGATAAATCGACACGTGTTGAAAATACAGAGTGAAATATCATACTAATGACTATCTTAACTTGAAAGTAGAAAGAAACATCTACATTTGTTTTTTTTTTCAATCTTCATATTAAATCCCTGATCACGGTCTTTTATTAGACACTTTGTATAAATTATTATATTCATTATGCATAGTTTATACACAGACATTCTCATTTCCAAATGGTTTTTTGTGGCCAACAATTTAACAAATTTGATTCGTTGATTTGATGGGAGATAATTCAAGACCGATGACGGAAGGTAATTTCCAAAAAAAATAAGATCTTATCAATGTTACGGCTAGGCAGTCACAAAGTAGGTGATATTATCAAACCAGAACCTGCAATTGGCATCTCATTAAGTTTTGTTGAACAAATACTAAATTTACAGACAGCAAGAAGAGTCTTAGCCTTCTGGCATCATCTATTAGTGCTGCTTCATTAAAAGGAAGAATGTTTTTAAGCTCGTGTTGGACTATTGTAGGCAGAAACTACGTTGTGTCTCTGTCGTCTGAATTGTCATAATGATAAGTCATGGACAATCGGAATATCCAACCTAATCTCGAATCGGGCATCTTAATTTTGGCAGGGTTGGTGTCCCGCTTTCACAAATGAACATAAAATACTTCAACCTAGAATTGTAACTCCTATGTTGTCAGCAGTAACTACTGTTTTAACTGCCATCTGAAGTTTGGCCGCAGGAACTATAAAATTCAGCGGGCATTTTAAATATCAAGTTGATGGAGAATTTTATCTTTTAAAAAAATAAATCGACTGTTTGCCTAAAGAACACAAAATTCAGCTGCTTATAAAAATAAATAGATTATAACTAATGATATTTCGCCAAATCTTGCATCAGAGCTGAACTTTTTGTTGCAAGATTTGGTGATCAGTTATAATTTATATGTTTTCATAAAAGCTGCACTTTGTATTCTTTTGGTACAAAAGTCAATTTATTTCTAAAAAACTCGTTCAGCAGAGTAAGAGTTAAAACAACATAATGCAACATTTTTACAGAAGGTAAAGTTTGCAATATATAATTTGTGTGTCTAGGAAAAAGTGTATGGTGAACGACGAATACTTTAAAGAAAAAGACTTTAAGGAATTAAATATTTATTTAGTGATAATAACAACATTTTCAACACACATACCTATACATAACACACAACACACAACATACATTTCGTTTGAAAAAGCTACTGTGTTAGCGAAACGCGTCACAACTTTAAGGTTAAATATAATGTAGATTCAACAAAATAAAATTGTTTGATTTCATAATTCACTATGGATCTACATTGAGTAAAAGCCTCATCTATTCAACACAACATACTACCTTACTAGATTATTTCCCAATATTCCGCTATTTTCATTCCTAAAATATAAGTATTTTGTGTTATCTTTCATCCATGTGGTCTGGCATCTAGTTCTAAACAATTCAACAAGGAGGGTCACGTGTGAAGTACCTATACTCATTTCTATAGTGTCTTCTCCTTTGAAAGCGTTTTTTTAGAACAAAATTTGATATAGCTGCTTTCATTATTGGATCAACAAATGTTGAATCCTTGTTAGTACCTATTCATGAATTTTGGAAATTTCATATCATCTCCTCTTGAAATAGTATTAGGTTACTTTTTTATTAATTAACCTATAGACTTGCACCTAATATTAAATTTAGGTAATTACCTGGAATGAATAAAGTGAGAACAGCTTTTCTTTTCAGCCTCTTTTTCCTGGGAATTTTGGTATATTTGTTTTGAAGGCATGTGGTGTAACTTCACATTATTAATATTTCTCAGCCAAGAGTCAAATACTTCAGGTTCACGTTTCAAAAACCGATGTTAAGCACTCGTTTTGTCTCAGCAAACCGTAACACAACAAAGTTTTTTACTTGGTTTGTTCATTTTTCCTTCCATTTTGACATCACGATTATTGATGATCAGTGCCCTCTGCAGTTTGGCCGCATCGTAACTTAAAACATCCTCTTCAATCCCCGGTACAATTCTAGGTTGAAGTATTTCATGCACATGAACTATAACCCTCTCACCAGAAACCGCATCAGCTGAATTTCATAAAATTTGTAGGCTATACTTTGCTTTTTCATCACCTTCGAGATAGAGTTGTCACTTTTGATCTTCCAACTGTCTAGCTTTTATTATATGATGATTCAGAACATGAAATATTCTGTAATTTTTTCAAATGGACCATCCTGTATAATAGATGAATTTTGCAAACACCAGTAGGTTTTATTCAAGAGAATACCGAGAAAACTTTCAATATGTTCCTTGTTGTAAATCCAGGAAATGATTTAACGCTTGACTCAAAAACGTTTCTTTGTCAACGACCGCCTGAAACCCAAACAATAACAGGCACGTATGTAATGTATCTCTCTCCAGAGGTTCAGATAACATATTATATAAATATTTAGAAAAGTGACTAGTGACAATACAGAATGAAGAGATTGTTTTAAACATCAAGGCAATATTAACAGTATATATATATTATAACATTTATAAAATTATAGACATTGAAAAGGTTTTTACAGTATGCGATGTGGCCAATTAGTTCAATGTTTTTTTTGGAATATCTGAATGCCAGGCTATATTTTTTGAAAGAAGAGGGAATAAAAAACATGGGAGGAACCGCATCTCAATTTCTATTTTCTAAGCTTTGGTACAAGTGAAAAAAGTTATACATAAACATAGAATTTTGATAAACTCATTATCACTAGTAATAGCCCAAGGACATTGATAATTGTTCGAAAAAATCTTATGACAGATTTCGAAAGTTTGTTGCTTGGTAACAGACCGACGCCGTAGGCGGAGGTCTGTTGCCTACAAGCAACAAGCTTGAGAAAGTTGTCATAAAATTTTTGAGCATTTATCAATGTCCGAGGGTTATTCGGATAGAAAATTTTTTGTTTCAGTATTACAACCAAATCGTGACATTTCGAAATATTAAATATTGGAAACTTCAAAATCGATATAAATCAATATGTATCCATAGCAACGTGTGAAAATTGCCCATGGTCTGTTTTCAGTGTAATGTTGACATGATTGGCTGAGATTGTTCATATGATATAAAATGAGGAAATTTGATTGGTTTTTGGAATTGTCAAAAAATTTTCCATAAAAGTAATTATTTTAGGTAAACGTTTATAGAAAACAGTACATTTGAATTATTAAAGTATGTGGACATTTCATTGCATGACTACCTATATATTTTTAGAAGGATGTTGATATTCAAAACGCTCCAGCTTCTTTTTAATCCGCCAAACCTTTCACGACCTCTTGGAATTGAACAAGAATCTGCTACAGCCCTAATCGGACAATTAATTCAATCTGATTAAATTTTTTAATTTCCCAGTTTCATTGAAGAACTGCGATATTAAACATCCACGAGCGCTCTTGAATACACATAATTATTTTTTAGTATAATAAGTATTCTAAATGCCTTTTGCATTTTAATGTTGGATTTCCAGCTAGAGACGCAACGTAGATAAGCCGCCAAGAAGGAAAAAGTTGATAGATATTATACACTCATTTTGCTGATGAAAAAGTGAACTTTATACTTTTTCTCAAGTGAAGGTGAAAACAAGGTTACCGTTATACGATGCGGATATGAAGTATAACCGGAAAACTCTGTTATTGAGGACAAAAATATATCATAATATTTTGCTTTAATTTCAATTCTGTTTATTAATAATGATTTATTGGTTAAAGATTCACACTTTGCGATCTAACAATATAATAGATTCTTTTTTCTCTTATTTTTTGGGAATCAAACCACAATAATGTTTTTTATTTTTTATTTCGACGTTTCGACGTTGTCAAGATAAACTAGTAATAAAATTAATAAAATAAATTTTGGTCCCTATCTGACAACGAAAAACTATGACAACTAGACAATCAATAATATTTTGTATAAGTTTAAGACTACAAAACTTTGTTGTCAAGTTTTATTAAGGTCCATTCATAGTAGATCACACCTCTGCTAAAATGTGAAATAAAATATTTTATTTTATGACATTCTAACGATATGATAGTCTACTAGGAATGGAATCCATTGAAGTGCACGTTTCAGGAACGGTTTTTATTGGGATAGCGCTTTTTTCCGCTTATTTTGGAAATGTTGTTAATAAAACGCGTTTGTTGTTAATTTTTTTTTTTGTATGATTATTTTTGTTTTCAAAACATGTATAACTCAGTTTGGTGATTGAAGTGTGTATCGATTAACAACTATTCCAATGATAAATCATAAGAAAACCTGGATAAAAACTTATGATGCTATCCTGATAACGCAGGTAATTGATTAATGGAAATTTCTCTTTCTAACATTGGTAACGAAATTTGACTACATTCGGCTGAAATACTAGCTACACATTTATCTGCATTTAGTTGTATTAAAGCACTTTCTTTGATTTTTCGTCTTTTATTATTGGGCTCTTTCAATATTATTTTTGTCGAATCCCATTGAATTTTATGCCCCTCTTCCCAAGCATGTTTACAAATACCTGACTTACGCCCGGTTTCACAATGTCAAGTTATCCTGAGGTTAACAA
>CAJUYG010001360.1:49689-75460 GCA_910591675.1 Galerucella calmariensis
AACATTATCAAATAAGATGTATAAACAATTAAAATAAAGTTTTATTGGTATCGGTGTTTGAAAATTACTACTAAAAAAATGCTCCATTTTTTGTCAAGTGTGAATGGTTCAATTTTTTTTTCATTTTCAATAACCATTAAATGCTTGATACCAATTTAGATGCTACTCCTTCATCTCATTTATTTACAGGAGCTTTACAAAATTTAATATCACAGGAGAACTCTGGCTGATCAAAGCATGTCTGTTTGACTTTCCATTTTGCCTGGCATTAAAGTGCCTGCCTATTTGAATATATCTGGTGAAATTTTATGCAAACAAACAGGGATGTATCTGTCTATCTCGCTTACTTTTTCGATGTACACTGTCAAAAAAGAAACACAAAGAATGGCATCACAAAATAAGTCCATTTTGTTTTATGAATGTTCTAGGAAAGGTCGGTTAGCTGTCTTCCTACTATCTCACTCGTGCGCTTATACTTGAAAATTTCCGTGAAATACATAGACAACTGATACAATATTTATTTGTGAACAATATAAATAAGCAATGGATAGTCCATTTTGAGGAATTGACTACCTAATACTTCGAGCGTCTAAAACGTTTTACAAGTTTATTTATTAGTAAATACATTTCAGCTCAATAGCATTTCAAGCGAATTTTTATTTGTGAAGTTAGAAGCTTCAGTTTGCAGTACATTAACTAAATTTGTGATATTATTTTAGGACAACTCTCTATTCTGTAAACTTTCCATATTGACTTTCATGAAATAGTAACATAACTTATTTTGCTACTAGTTGCATTTGAATCTTCGATTGTGTTTTCAATCACTAATCAATATATATTTCGAAATGATGAAATAGTATATTACATACCGAGGTGGAAAGTGAACGAAGTGAACTGATATCTTTTGTCAGTGTCCGGACCGTGTAATTTAATTTTTTTATAAAATGTCGGATATAGAGCTGGAGTGCACACCGCCAGACATAAAGGAAGCAGCGGAGAAAGCTCAAGAAAATCTTATGCCCCAAAAAAGTACACCCAGGGTATGATAAAGCATATAATACGAACAGAGATTGGTGCTCCAAAAAGGGGTCACAAAAGCTGCATCGGAAAACATCGTTCTCGCCTACTTCAGTGAAATGGGAATGAGGAATCGTCAACCTTATGGTCTACGTATTCCATAAAAACAACCTTAATTATCAGAGGCAAGGTTGACATATCAAAATATGGAAAATTAATGGCTTTTTTTAAAAAGGCAAAATACCAATTATAAACCGAAGAAATCAAATACCTTTACCCAAGAAAATGTTGATACTTTCTTAGATGAAGCACCTGAAGAATTTCTTGTTCTGAAGGTTATTATTCGAACACTAATAAAATAGTTATTTTTATTAATATTTTTCAACACTTTAGGTTGATTTGGTAATTGGCCTTTCGGGAGCCTGCAGAAGTGATAAACTTTTTAAGATGAAAGTCCAAGATATTGATATTTTGGAAGAAAAGATCAGCAACATCATTCCTCACACAAAAACATATCAAGCACAATGAGATTTGGAGAAATTACCAATCAAGTCTTTGGACACAATTCCATATCGCAATTTCCAAAAAGAATAGCATCGTTTTTGAAACTAAATAACGTCGGCGAGTATACCAGGCATTGTTTCCTGCGTACAGCAGCAACTTTGTTCACAAACAATGGAGGAGATGTTCTACAATTAAAGAGATTGGGAGGATGGAAATCGAGTACCGTGGCGGAAGGCTATGTAGATACTTCGTTCTCCAATCAAACGAAGACTGCTAATCTGCTCTCTGGCGAAACTACTTCCTCCAATCCTTCATTAGTCTCCATGAAGAGTTCATCATCTGTACCACAAGAACTGAACTTTTCAAGCAAAGAAATTACGCATGGGTTAATGGTTTCTGTAGCATCTCACAATAGTTCGACCATAACGATCTATTTCAATAATGTCAATAATCCCTAAATATATGTACATACAGAAATTATTAATCCTTTGATTGAAAAGTTCAGTTCTTGTTAATTTTGTGTTTACTAATCCTAAAGAACTTAAGAAGTGCTAATGTTGTCAAGTGTGCTTATAAGTCTCAATAAAATCAAATAGGTAAATGAACTTTTAAAACTTTTTAAAAAACTTAAAAAAGACATCTTCTCTCAAAATAAACAGAAAAAAATCCTCTCACGAGTGGGAAATTTCCCACCCGTGGGTGGGAAGTGAAAGTAGGTAATATGTCAGTTTCAGACTTTTTAAACATCAGTAATGATGACATTACATATTATATAGTTGTAAATAATATGTTATTATCTCATTGTTATTTGCCTACAATATATCATTATACAGGAAAATTATTGAGGCAAGAGCTGGAGGAAAAGACCGGAAGGCTCTCTGCAAAATAATACCAAACTAGTTGGGATTGCTTAGAAGCAAGAGATAAGCAGCCTAAACAAACTATCCTCAACCTTGGTACTAAAGCACTGATATCACAAGAGCAATGGAAAGACACATTCGCTTGCTCGATAAGGACACGACGTACTCCTTCAGGTCCAGAACATTTTTAAGGTATACACAAAAAAACTATAGCAAAACTTGGATAAAAAAGCAGTCTTCTGGAATGGGACAGGCGAAATAGTTGATGAAAGGAATTAGCTACCAATACCATGGAAGATAGCGGAAAACTTCTGATGACGCTTATTCAGGCTGGTGAGGTGCTTCTTATACAATTATTTTTGTCTATACAGGGTGCTGCAAAAAAACAGGAAAATGGAAAATTTCCATTTTCCAAATAGAACACTCTGCATATTTTTAAGCTTTCAGATTGCTCAAAAAAATTATAATTATTTTCTATCAAATACATTATTATTCTAGCTTTCAAGAGCTTTAAGAGCAAAATAGTTGATATGTCTTTATCTTCCATATTAAAATTTATTATCTCAAGTCAAAATTTGGGAAACCATTAACTATAGACTAATAATCCATTTAATGAAGAGTAATTATTGAACTATGTGAAATTTGAAGATTTAGATAATAAACAGGGTGTTTATTTGTTTTTGGTGGACAATTTCTTTTTATATGTCCTCTCCTTTCAAATTTACTGCAAATCAGTGTAGATTCCTTTGAATTTTCTTGATAGTACTCACATTTTTTGTTTCGATACAAATACTTTCTGTAGACTTCCTACAATCATTGTAAGAATAAACCAAACACCTCTATTTTTATTATAATGATGACTCTGAGCTTAAACTAGCTCCTTGTTTCCATTAAAATGTAAATACACATATTCTGTTTTCACTCTTGCTTCAAAAGTTCAAGTTTTAAAAGTCCTTTCATAGAACCGATTATATGAATCTCAAGAGTTTCCATTAGACTAGTTGGCCAATCTGTAGTAGGGTCTCCCAGATTCTTCCCAATGAAATTGTCAATACTTTTTCCATCAGGATTGTTCAGGATTTCAAATATCCATTTCTGTTAGTAGACTTTTCAAGCAATTCTTTAATTTTTTTTTCCGAATCTACTCTATTACGCTCCATAGTTATCATCACCTCCATAAACTAATTAATCAGAATCCCATACGTTGCTGAACTTTTTGTGACATCTGCTGTCTTCCTGACTTTGTTATCGTACAGTACAGTTTCCACCTAAAAAATCTTCTATAAATAAAAAGATATACCAATGTGATATTTTTAACAGTGTGGGTAAATTTGGTGCTCTCGTTGGTTCAATGAAAATATGCCACCGAAAATGAGAAAAACGAAAAAGCAGATTTTCAGGTAGTTACTACGTTACATCGGTGGAAAAGCTAAACGAGAGTCTTTCGGTACACACTGAAATTTTCTGAAATAATAGCTTTGTGAACAAGTTAATCATAAACATGTTTTATACAAAATAAAATGAACCTAAAAATAGGGAATGGAATTTGAAGATTAGAGTGTGACTTTTTGTATCTTAAGCTATCAATTAAGCAAAAATTAACTACATTGAACATTCGCCACACTTAAATGAGCTTTTCATGTGGATCGTGCATAAATAACCCCTATTGTACTAGATTGCCGCCAAGACTTAGCTGACGCCTCGGCAGATAAGGATATTATCCTGAGGTGGGTTAACAGTGGGGACGACAGGAGTAAAGGTGAACGCATTGCCAATTCTTAAGCCAGGGAAGGGGCTGGACTATAAATTTTAGGACCCAGTGACACCTACGGTCTAACGACTCCGACAATTACGGAACTAGCCAAACGTTACACCCATGTTCAATCCATTAAGAGATGGGATGGAATCAAAGGATGCAGTCTTGCTAGGATCACCTAGCTGGCACCGAAGAAATATTTGGCGATGACCAGGAAAAACCTACTTTCAACAGTGGGATCTCTGACTGGCCACTGTCAACTAAGAAAACACCTCCATACTATGGGGCTAGTGGACACACCTCTATGCAGGGATGTCTCATACGAGTGTCCGGAGTTTCGTCAATAAAAGAGTGTGTGTTCGGTGAGTCTTGGCCTACACCTGCCGATATGAAAGAGACCTAGTGAGACCTAGTGACCTGTCCACCTTCCTGAGAAGGACAGGATGGACGATGACCTAGGAGGACAACTCCTCGGGAGGATGTACCAGGTTGTCCAATAAGCCGATCTCTCGGCTATATATCAGAAACTATTCACGCTAGAAAAAATTCCTTAGGAAAAGTGGACAAGAGAAATTGCTGGAAATTACTTTCAAGTTTCTACGTTAACCGCTAGGGGGCGTAACCTGTAAAGAAAAATTTAAAAACCAGTTTTTTGTAAAATCTGCCCAATTTCACCCAGTGTAAAATAGGTAAACTAAGAAAAGGCCTAAATTTCGCACAAATGTATTCAAGTACTTTCTATTCTATTTTTCCAAATAAAGGGTGGAGGAAAGTGGGAAAGTGTTTGTGGATAAATACCTATAACTTTGGTTTGAATGGACCGATTTTAACGAAATTAGTGTCAATAGAAAGAGTGTAGAAGAATTAATTACATCTACTATAAAACAATGGAATTAAGTTTTAATTTTCATAGGTAGATGTTACTTTCGAATGAAAAAAATTAAAATTTGTTTTTCTTAAGAATGTTTAATGGAAACACCTAATTATTGTGAATTATATAAAAACGCATAAGCATAAGTGAGTATATTATTGACACCTTGTATTATAACTTAAAATTAAACATGGGAAAGGAAGATCATACAGATATCTTGGTCATTAAATGTCCAATTGAATGTTCAAATTGTTTTTCATCGTTTTCCACACAAATATGTAATCTAGCACGCTTTGACATATCTGTTGCTTAAATTGCAGCAGTTGTCATCCTATTTATTATTTTAGTAATTAAACAAATTTTTGCGAAATTTAGGCCTTTTTTCAGTTTACTTATTCAACACTGGGTATAATTGGGCATATTTCACAAAAAAATGGTTTTTAAAATTTTTCTTCACAGGTTACGCCACCTAGTGGTTAACCTAGAAACTTGAAAGAAATTCCCAACAATTTCTCTTGTCCACTTTTCCCAAGGAATTTTTTTCCTAAAGTTATAACATGAATAATTTCTGATATATAGCCAAGAGATCGGCTTATTGGACCACCCGGTACAATGGGTCACATGTGGCCTGGTGCTGTAAGCCTAAACTTACCCTCCCTACTCTACAGATAAAGAAACCCTATTAATAAACGATGGTAGATGGAAATCTTCAGTATAGTAAGTGAATCCCTTCACAAAACTTCTTAGCACGCTGATGATGTAGGAGCTTTTATGAATTCATTGATCTCTTATGATAATTCAAAGGTAAGCTCATTGCAACCGATTACAAGAACGCTGTTTAGTGGTAGAATTGTTAAGTTTTTAAGTGGGGCATTTTTTGAAACTATCTTTGTTTATTTCACGATGACCGCGTGGCCGTATGTTTTTTTATTTGTCATATTATACTAAGGGAAGTAATAAATAATATGAATTACAACAGTAGAATCAATCAACTAAATAAATTATATCAGGTTCACCTGTATGTTAGTACCGACACGATTTTAACCTACTTTAAACGAGCAGATTTTATTCAAACTTTGTACACTTGTCAGAGACCAATGACAATACAATATAGTGATGAAATATAGGATGTACACTGAGGAAAAAGTTTATTCAGCATTATTAAGAATTCAGTTGTAGTAGGTAAAAACTTTGATACGTATTAGGACACAACAACTGTTTGATTATGACAATAAAAAGGGCTTTAATCATCGTTATTATGGTCCGTCAACTTGAGGTAATTAAATCACTTTAATAACCTATTAAAAACAGTAACCGCTAGTGACCAAATATTAATTACCTCAGAATACAGGATATTTGGAAGTATTAACTATTTTACTTACCACAATTAAATACATTTTTAATCTCACTCAGGTATTTAGTCCTCTGTATGAAACAAATTAATAACTACTATTAATTAATTAAGTAATTAGAATTAAATATGTTATCAGCAGTAATTAAACTGGACAATAATATCAATTGAGCTAGTTAATAATAAAAATTTAACCCGTTAATTGCAGCAATGAAGCTGGTTGGCAAAAGTGATTAAACCTGTTAATAACTGCAGTTGAACAAGTTAAGAATGATAATTTAATGGATTATCAACAGTAATATAACTATGTGATTGTAAATTTAAAACTTTCATTCTCTAGATTGTTTTACAATGTATGACGTTTCAATCAGTATATGGTGATTGAAGATAAATACCGATCGAATGGTCATACATTGTAAAAAAATTTAGACAATGAAAGAACAAAATTAGCAATAACATACCTATAATATTTTTTATGGGTATTGGAAAGAAATAAAAATCCAATTTTTTAAGACTATAATATTATATTGCACAAAACGAAAATATAAATTGTGTGTAGGTAACGCACTCCATAAAACCTATATTTTCTTTAAATCTGGAACTTAACTTGAGCTGATTTCTTATGGCTGAGGTCTTTGTAATCTTTACTCTGGAACTAACGGTATTGGCAGATAATTTCGATTCCCTATGTTTTGACTCGAATGACTTTTTGGGAGTGTCCCACTCGCCTATAACCAAAATACAAGAGGTATTATAATCTTCAAATCTACATGTGTACCTACTTATTCAAAGAAAATTCTATTCGTCCATGATACAGTATTTCAGATAATTCAGATACAAATTGAAATTTAATTTTATACTCAATTCTCTCTAACAAAAAAACTGCTTTTCAATAGGTCTAAAGAAAATTATATTCTTTATAGATCTACTTTCAACTGCAATTCACTGCATTGCCTTTTGCAGATATCTGAATTTATCAGAGAAATGTTAACAGTGAAATGTTAGCACTGCATTTTTGAAATATATACCTACTAATCTGAATTATTGTGTGAAGAATAAACCCAATTAAAGCCTTCAGATATTTTTATCACCGGTTTATAATTTTAAATCACTTAACTATGAAATGTTTCATTTCCTTTGAAAAGATATTGATATCCTAACTAAATAAGTAATAGATTTTCAAAGTTTATTTACCTCTAAAGCGGCTTGAACACTCATCCAACTCCCATTCCAGCATAAGTAATCCATACTCCATGATATCTCTATCACTTAACGATGATATTTATTTAAGTTATTTATGTAATTTGAAATTTTCACTTTTTACATCACCACACAAAGTCCACTCTCGCTGCAACTAATTAACTAACGCCGTTAACGCGCCAAACGGGGCTAAAGACTCCACGATGTAGTGACGATTAGAGGCGATCTTGTGCGAAATGCGAAAAAGCCGTTACAATTGATTAAACCATTTAATTATGGTTAACACACTTAGCTAGTGTTAGGTGATTAATATACTTATCATAATTAAAATCATTTCAGAAACAAATTTTAATTGCTCGAGTTAAGCTGCTAGCTTATGAAATGTAAATTTAAGGAAAAAGTCTTCAGAAAAACAAAAAATCTTGGGGTAATTCTACAAGTTTGATTATGGTTAGCGAGAATTTCTTTATTAAACCAGTTCACTTGGCTTGTTTTTCTCGGTGTACCATTTATATTGAATCGATTTTTCCCACTTGAAACGCTCAGATTGATTCGGGCACACCTTATATCTTTTAGATCTTAGTGAATATCACCCCAATGTACATACATATTACATACATATAACTGAGATTCCATTTACTTTGCAATCTCTACTCGTCTATGTACGACTGAGAAATTCAGCTGCTATCCACTGAGCATTAGGGAGGAATCTCTTCATACGTTTAACAGATTGTACCGGGTGGTCCAATAAGCCGATCTCTCGGCTATATATCAGAAACTATTCATGTTATAACTTCAGGAAAAAAAAATCCTTAGGAAAAGTGGACAAGAGAAATTGCTGGAAATTACTTTCAAGTTTCTAGGTTAACCGCTAACCTGTGAAGAAAAATTTAAAAACCAGTTTTTTGTGAAATATGCCCAATTATACCCAGTATTAAATAAGTAAACTAAAATAAGGCCTAAATATCACACAAATTTGTTCAATTACTTTTTATTCTATTTTTCCAAATAAAGGGTGGGGGAAAGTGGGGAAGTGTTTGTGGATAAATACCTATAACTTTGGTTTGAATCAACCGATCTTAACGAAATTAGTGTCAATAGGAAGAGAGTAGATAAATAAATTACATCTATTATAAAACAATGGCATTTAGTCTTAATTATCGTAGATAGAGGGTACTTTCGAATGAAAAAAATTAAAATTTGTTTTCTTGAAAAATGTTTAATGGAAACACCCAATTATTGTGAATTATAATGGAACTGGATTAAATTCTCAACATAACGGCGCAAACCGCATGTTGATAGCTTTTGTCGAACTCGAGATATAAATAAAAACGCATAAACATGAGTGAGTATAGTATTGACATCCTGTATTATAACTTAAAATTAAATATGGGAGAAAAAGATCATACAGATATCTTGGTCATTGAAACTTGATGTCCAATTAAATGTTCAATTTGTTTTTCATCGTTTTCCACACAAATATGTTATCTAGTATGCTGTGACATATCCGTTGCTTAAATTTCAGCTGTTAATATACTATTTATAGCGTTTCTAATGCGCTGTTGCATGTCGTCTCGCGTGATTGGTGAGTTTGTTACGCTAAATCCTTCAATCTTCCCCACAGATAAAAAATCTAGCCTTCCCTGAAAATATACTCACCCTTCTAATCCATCCATTTGGATAGCTTACATTCAAATAATCTGGAAAAGTGCGCAGGACACCCGACATGCTGTAATATCATACCTCAAGTTTGTAAAAAAATATATTTCAATAAAACAGACAACCAATTATCCAGAAAATCCAAATATGTATCGCCATTCGAAGTTCCAGGAAATATGAACCTGCGATCTTTCCGTCAACTATACCACACCAAACATTAAGACTTCATCTACCTTGAAGCTGCACTTCCTCTACCCAGTGCGGATTTTCTTCAGACCAAAAATGCTTATTATGCAGATTAACACCACTCGCACTACTAAGCGTAGCCTCGTCTGCCCACAAAATTTTTGACATGATATGCGGTTGTTCTTCTAGCAGATATAACAAATGCAGTAACCTGAGATTGAAGCAGCATTCAATTGGACATTAAGTCTTAATGATCGAAATGTATGTATGATCTTTCTTTTACATATTTAATTTTAAATTTTAATACAGAGTGAGTCAGTACTATACTTACTTATATCTATGCGTTTTTATTTATATCTTGACTTCGACAATAGCTATCAACATGCGGTTTGCGCCATTTTGTTGAGAATTCAATCCAGTTCCATTATAATTCACAATAATAAGGTGTTTCTACTAAACATTCTTAAGGAAAACAAATTTCAATTCTTTTCATTCGAAAGTACCCTCTATCTACGACAATTAAGACTAAATGCCATCGTTTTATAGTAGATGTAATTAATTCATCTACTCTCTTTCTATTGACACTAATTTCGTTAAGATCGGTTGATTCAAACCAAAGTTATAGGTATTTATCCACAAAAACTTTCCCACTTTCCCCCACCCTTTATTTAAAAAAATAGAATAAAAAGTAATTAAACAAATTTGTGCAAAATTTAGGCCTTTTTTAGTTTACTTATTTAACACTGGGAATAATTGGGCATATTTCACGAAAAACTGGTTTTTAAATTTTTCATTACAGGTTACGCCTTCTAGCAGTTAACCTAGAACCTTGAAAGTAATTTCCAGCAATTTCTCTTGTCCACTTTTCCTAAGGAATTTTTCTCCCGAAGTTATAACATGAATAGTTTCTGATATATATATACATACATTACGGTACATACATTTATTATGTTCTTCAGAAATATTCCGAATTAATTATAAGTAGATCCTGTGACCGAGCAAAAATGTCATAGCTCTGAATTTTCTTCCTTCATTCTCAAACTTTCATTTTTTTCCTGGGTCTCTTTATTCATCCATTGGATACCCTCTAGTCTGTTTGTCAATGGCGTCCACTCTCTTATTCTCCACATATTACTGCCCTCTACGACCTAACCATATTATTTCCTTCACTTCCAGATTCAACAATCTTTTATACATTCAATTTTCATAACATAGTCATCCTGAAAGAACCACTATAACGGAGGGGCTCACTATACAATCAATATTTTCACACCGGGCCTGTAGAACTTCTCCCCACTCTTCTGTTCCATAAAAAGTGGTCTCTTTTAAAACATTCACCAAGGTATCAGTCGATATCTATTTCAAAATTTAATCAAGCCACCTTCGACTTTAAAATCCTAATAGTCGTTAATCGTATTTGCTGCTGATTGAAATTATCAGTCGAAACCCAGAATCCATTACCCAATCATACATCATACGTTAATTATGTTGCATAGCGTATCACTCTTATCTGGTCTTTCCTAATTCGATATATTTAATAAACATTTTTGAAAGTGGTGAAGTTATTGCAGTGAATGTTAATTTACATAATTAACTCTACAGCGGTTCACCTTGTGTTGTTAATATATAAGTTTGGCTGGCCACTTCAAATTCATTAACCCTAAAAAGTTAATTATTTGGAAATTAAAGGAGGCTTCTCCAATGACAAACTTAATTAGATGGTATCTTGAGAAAGAAAATTGGGAATAATTGATTTTTGTCCACGACTATTTGATAATTTTAAAATTTTTACGTGTGCTTCTTCAGGTATATAATGACGTACATTATTCACCAGTGAATAATAGGTGTGGATAATGAAAAGGTCACATGACACATACTTATATGAAACATTATTCATGAAAATGACACAAAATACTGAATAAAAAATTTCACCGCGATTCAGACTCGAACCCATGCCTAAAATTCCTCGCTTTACCAAGTCAGATCCGTAAACCATCGAGGTATGAAGACTTTATTTAGCTTAAACAGCAAGCAGAGGCTATTAAAAATGATATGCAGCTAAGCATTTACTGTATTTACCATTCAGTGTATTTTCATGGAATAATTTCTTGAAGAATATATTATATTTCCATTGTCTCAACAGCGTGAATAAAATTAAGGTGAACTTGTCTGATACTCACTTCAAACGAAATATTTCCCATAAGAAAATAACAATAAACTACTATTGCTTCTGTATCTGTATCTGTATCTGTAGAGTGGGGAGGGTGAGTGTGTAGGCTCACAGCACTTAGGCCACATGTGACCCATTGTACATCCTCCCGAGGAGTTGTCCTCCTAGGTCATTGTCCATCCTGTACTTCTCAGGAAGGTAGACAGGTCACTGGGAGACATCTCCTTTATATCGGCAGGTGTAGGCCAAGACTCACCGAACACACACTCTCTTATTGACGATAACTCCGGGCACTCGCATAAGACATGCCTGACAGTTTCATCTTCCTGTTCACACATCCTGCATAGATGTGTGTCCACTAGCCCCATAGTATGGAGGTGTTTCCTCAGTTGACAGTGACCAGTAAGAAATCCTACTGTTAAACGTAGGTTTTTCCTGGTCATCGCCAAATATTTCTTCGGCGCCAGCTTTCCAGGGTCGCCCAGGGTGATACTGGCAAGACTGCATCCTTTGATTCCATCCCATCTCTTAAAGGATTGAGCATGGGTGTAACGTTTGGCTAGTTCCGCAATTGTCGAAGTCGTTAGGCCGTAGGTGTCACTGGGTCCTAGAATTTTTAGTCCAGCGGCTTCCCTGGCTAAAGAATCAGCAGTGCGATTTCATTTACTCCTGTCGTGCCCTTTAACCCACCTCAGGATAATATTGTTATCTGCCGAGGCGTCAGCTAAATCTTGGTGGCACTCTAGTACTAGCCTCGATATAACACGTTGTCTGTTCAAGGCTAATAGAGCTTGTCTACTATCAGTGCAGATTGTTTTGTTTTTGCCAGAAATTCCTCTTCTTGTTAGTTCTTTTGTGGCAATTGAGATACCAGCCAGTTCTGCTGGAACCACGGTGGTATTGTTTCCCATTCCCCACTTAATCTTTAGGACTAGTGCTCTCGAGTAAACTCCACATCCTGAGCCTTCTTTCATTTTTGAACGATATGTATAAATGTGTATTGTATTTGCAGCATCTGGTTCTGTGTTCTGTTTTATTTGAATTTTGTAGGGTTTGTTAAACAAAAAACTGGGTTCAATTGCATCGTTGGCTGCCTGCAGCAGAGGTAGCGCAGTGAGCGCTTCCTGCCATAGGCTCAACCTCAATTGGCCCACTCCTACTTCGGGGTTTACACCAGCCGTGCGCAATCGTACCATGGCCATTAACGCAACCTCCTTGACGTGCAGGTCCAGAGGGGTCAGACCAGTAATTAGTTCCATTGCTGCGGTTGGTGCTGTTCTCATGGCTCCTGTGATGTTCAGACAAGCCATTCGCTGTATTTGATATAATTTTTGGATGGCCGTTGCTTGTAGAACTTTCGGTCCCCATGCAATTGCTCCATACGTTAACATGGGTCTTATTATTGCAGTGTAGATCTCGGTGACCACACGGGGTGACAGACTCCATGTGCGTCCCACTGTCCTCCGACACTGCTCATAAGCCACATATGCTCTTTTTGCTTTGCTGTGTAGATGAGAGTTCCATATTAGTTTCCTCAGCATTCACTGTATTTACCATTCAGTGTATTTTCATGGAATAATTTCTTGAAGAATATATTATATTTCCATTGTTTTAACAGCGTGAATAAAATCAAGGTGAACTTGTCTGATACTCACTTCAAACGAAATATTCCCTATGAGAGAATAACGATAAACTACTATTGCTTCATAGAACGTAAGCTTGGAACATTTCTTGGATATAATGACAATGCAAATAAGCTCTTGAAAACATTTGAAGATTTTTATTCTCGAATTGAGTTGCCTTGTTTCTTTCATAATACACAAATTTCACAAAGTAAAGGTTCAAGCACACTCGGTTGAAAATTAACTCTCATTAGAGCGCAACTACTAAGTGGCAATTTTTGCATTCGGATATCCGGCTAATATATCACCTGATACGCCTTTGCGCTCATTTGCATACTGAATTGATTTTGATAAGTTTCGCGCAAACTGTATCTTAGTTGGATGCAGTTTTAAAATAAATTAAGGAGTTTAATGAAGACAGTTGGTTGTAAACATGTTTATAACCAAGGGATCCAATTATTGCTTTTAGATAAATATTCTCTAAGTTTAAATAAGATGTTCTGTAGTCGTAAACAAAAGTTTCAAAGGGTTTATGTGTCATTTAATTGATCTGTTAAGATACCAGTTGTTACTATATACTTGGTGTCCATGAATTATCCTGCCAAACGGAAAATACAGATAATATGTGATTGTATGTGCATCTAACCTATTTTTCCATTGACATTGCACTGTACTAGAACACATCTGATACCATAATCTCGGTGAAGTTTGTCGTTAGTATTTTGATTGGTGACCAATTGGAGAACACTGTCCTAGAGCCCGTACAGCCTGCAGCGAAACACTTTACAACGAGAGAAGAGTTATTTATAGACAAATAAACTGATTTGTTTGACCCTCCTTTGTTTAAAACTAACATTGCCTATTTATTATTGAGAAGCCATATTAACGTGAAAATATTGGGAAATTTTGATATAAAAAAATGATTTATTCGAGTGTGATTGATTTAATGTAAAAAAAATTTGTTCTCCTTCATACACACCTTCATACAATTGTTATTCGTAAACTATGAAAGTATACGAAGCACAATATAATATTTTGTTATAAAATATATTATGCTATTAGGGTAAAAATTGTTTTCATTACCCAGGAAAAAACCTAACATCTTCAATAATATTCCATCACTTTGAAACAACAAATTAAATATTCATAGTGAATCATTTGAAAGTTTTGACAGAAATTTAAATTTTCAAATAAGCCTATAGATTATTAGCCCCAAATAAGATCTACTTTATACCAAAAAAATAAGTATTTCAGCATAATTGTACATTTATTGTTACGAGAAAAAAACTTATTTGCTACAAATCACATATTTCTTCACCCGTAAGCAATCACATTAGCCAACAAATTATGTGGCAATTGAAACAAAGGATTCTCACCCCACCCTTCCCTATTATTTATCAGTAACGGTCACCACCTGTATACGTTTGGCATCAGTCTACATGTGAAATTAGATCAGTTTTTGCAATCTTACTAATTATTTTGTTTTTGTGAAGTATGTGGTTAAAGTGCTCTGGACAAAAATAAGTTTAATAATAGAATGAATGAATTGTTATACTCATGGCGATTACAAGAATTGTGAGATATCGTTGAATGTAAGGAAATAAATGACAATTAAATTCAAGTAGGAAGAAGTAACAAGCAAGCAAAATGTACCCCAAACATACACATTTCTCAATTAAACATGTCCGATCTACTCCAAGAACTCCAAAAAACTACTATGGGGAAAGCATTAATGAGCACACTTAAGGATAGACAAGGCTATCTGGTGGATACCATTGTTGGTGATGCTTTAAACGGCTTGGACAAATATTTGTGAAAAATACATTTTCCTAAGTAACCTAATTATTTAGAGAACCGTGTGGAAGTTTCCCACACTGCTCAATACACCGTGAACTTTTAATATATTTCTAAATATATAAAAACATTTCAAAATCTCAGTGTATTGAATAGTGCATGTAGGTAACTTCCATAAACAAAAAACAAATACCAAAAATAATTCGGTTTTTCAGGGAAATATATATTTTCACTATAAGGCAATATAATGTTTATGAAAATTATGGTTCAGTTATGATAAATATGTTGAATTCATGTGAAAATTGAAAGTTATCTTGAAAAAACATTTGTTTCCAACAAAAAAATATAATTTGTTGGAAAGATACATTTTTTACGGATAAAAAACATAAGGTTAACCCAGACAATATACTTTTTAATGGTAAAGTAATATATTTTAGCGATACAATACATTTTTTTATAATAAAGAAATGTCATTCAGAAATAAAGTAGTTTTTTATAATGAAACAATATAGTAAGCTTGCAAAAATAAGTATCTGTTATTGGAAAACTACTTTATTCAATTTAAATGCTTTCAAAGATTAATATAACTATTTTGTCATTATACCTCAATAAATGTTGTTTGAGACAAATATGATACATTTTTACAAGAATAAATGTAATTTTCTATAGATAACTCATTTTATTGATGACAATGAATATGTTTTTATTCATCAACAATATTACTTTCCGAACTTGAAACAAATCCTTTCTTAACGACCAGTTAAACATTAATTAGGCCATATGAAAAATCATATTTATTCAACATAATTAGATTTTGATTGTCATAAATAATTTCTCTCGGCGTAGACTAGGGTAAGTGGATAAGCTGCAGCTATAGCTCTCAGGCACTATACCAATGAAATAATATAGATATGCCGCATTTCGGAGTAGATCTCGGTTAGGGGTAGTGTGCTCCTCCTAAGAGAGCTTCCACCCTTTGGAAGGAACGCTCTAAAATCAGTTTTTATAAGCATTTTTCGAAAAAACTGCTACTCATTCTGTAAGACCCAAACCATTCTGATAAATGGCGCAATTGAGAAGAGATGAAGAAGACAAAGGAAATTTCTGGAAATGCCTTCCAATACAGAAGATATTTTGGGAACTTCAAGCAAATGTGTTGATCCTTAGCATAACAAGAAGCCCTCAATCAACAACTGTGCAACATGGAGGTGAAGATATTTGTCCACCTAGGCAAACTCCAGGTAGAGTAATATTGAGATTGAGATATTGGGAGAAGGTATGGAAATGTCAAAACGGTGGTTGATTGAAACTACTAGCGGAATATTCTGGGAATAACTATGCCTACCGGTTATGAGGATCTAGGGTAGAGACAGCAGCCGATATCCGGTTTCTGGTTTTTCATTAATAGTTATTTATGATATAAGTGTTAAAAGTACATTTTTAAAGCACGCATGTGAAGGTTTGCAGAATGAGCGAAGCGAATTCTGCAATTCACATGAGTGCCTTGAAAGGTACTTTTAACACGTATATCATACAATATTTTTTCTACAAACGTTCAAAAAATGCAATAAGAATTTGATTGCCCAAAAACTGTTGACAGTGCAGCGAACATTACCAACAACATCAATCCAACAACAAACATCAGAAAATATTGTGGCGTCAACCTGGACTGGAAATTCCATTTTTTCTGCGCATCATTCCTCCTTATTCACGGAAAATGGTAAAACAGCAGTGCAGGAAATTAATTTGTCAAATTGCATAAATTGTACTATTAATATTATTGTTATATCTCATTTAAAAACCAGGAGGAGTGATTTGAATTTAAGTTGGCAATTCTGTAGACCTCTGATTGGTCAGATTCAGCCCAGTTTCACACAACACTTTTTAATATTGACATCAGCTGATAGTTTTCATTTTTGATAGTTCTAAAAGATAAATAAATAAATATTGGATGAAAAACCAAAAGTATTCTCAAGTAGTGGGTACATTATTACTTTACATTTTTTTTATAAAGTCGGTTTGGCGAGTATTAAGGGAATACTGAAGTAGTGCAGAAAATATTGGTGGAATACCAGGACTTTTGAAAAATTGTGATGAGTGAATAAAAAATGTCGTTAGAAGAACAAAAATGTTATCTGTGCTGGACAAAATTTTGCAAGCTTCAAAGAAACGTTCAGACTTTCTTGAAACAAAATAAAATTTATCTGCGTCACCTTTTGACGAGTCAAATGTAGGTAGGTATAGTTTGTTCAACCATCCTTTGCCGGTATCGTATTCTGCCGTTTTACGTATGTCTTATATTTGTTGAATGTTATTTTACACTTAACCTCAAAATTATAATCAATGACATATGTTAAGAATTCTTCCCAAAATATGACAAATGACGTCATAATTCCGTCTCATCCATTTCATGAATGAGAGAGCAAGCTGGACAATGTATGACGCAACGGCAAAGGATGGCTGAACAAACTCTACTATTTATTTGTTATATACATATTTGGGAAGAAATCGTCAAAGATCATCGGAAGAACATGCCATGGAAGATATAAAACAATATAGAAAAGAATGGGATTGGTAGAAAATACATTATTGGTTTTTGAAGTTAAAAAGAAGGAAGACGGTATTTCAGAAGTATTTGAAAAGTGGTTTATTACACTTAATCCGGCAACATAAAGATAACTGTTGGAAATGTTTAAATTAATACTGCATATTGCTCTACAATGCTATTAATTTTGTAGTATTGTTATTGCCAGAACATATTATCAATTGTCATATTCCTTTCAATATAATTGTAATAAATATAATTAAAGTAACTTGACTATCTGTAATTCTCCACCATCAACAATGACCATAATTTGTTTGTTGTCGATGTGAATCTGAATTTTCTTATGTTTGAATAAGAAACGAAACAGGAAAAAGTCTTACTTTTTGTTCAATGCGTAGGTACATCTGAAAAATATACTGCAGATCAGAGCAGAAATCGACTTAATGTCTTTGCTATCAAGGCATATTTAATATATTTGGAACACGACTGTTGACTACATTTTCGGAACACACCCTTTAGTAACTAATCTGGTAACTTTTAGTGGTGTGAGTAAGGCTTTTCAAATTAGTCCTCCTGGTTTTTAAATGAACTTTAATAAATAAAATCTAAATATTTTGACGTTTTCTTTAAAAATTTGACAATTCACTTTTACCAACAGTGCCATGAACATTTTAAGGCACTCAGTGTCTTAAAGTGACATTTTTAAGGCTTCTATGAAGTGCTAAAAATGGCATTTTTAACACGTTTGTAGAAAAAATATATTTACTCCTTTGCAAAAATTGATTTAAAGTTTTTTTTTAACTGAATAATTCAGTGAAGATAACAAATAATGGTTGAAGTAAGATTTATAAAATAAGTTGATAGATAGATAATAAAAAATGAAGTTTCTTAGCTTACCATTATTACATTTTGATAATATATTTTTTTTTCAATTCCAGGCAGTGTACGAATTCTGTGATGTTACATTGTATGAAATGAAACATTAGGTCCCTACAAAGAAGGACGACAGCCATCGCGACATATCCCAGACATCTCCTGACTCTCTTCTACTCCCTTTAGAAGTCCCTAAAGACTCATTGACACGTCTTGCCTGCCGCTCGTCGGATTTTGTCGATGACAACACAATCAGTGGACTGAGAAGTAGTGAATAGGTCGCAGACAACGAGTTTAACTATAAATCCCAAGTTATGCTCCGAGAGTAAATAAGGTTAGAGGGAAATAATTGTGTTCGATTATTTTGAATAATAACACTGGTAGACAGAAAAAAATTGAATAGCGAATAGCATACCTACTATAGTAGAATGTATGAGTATGATAATAGCCAGAAAAAGGCTTAAACACGTAGGATTATTTTGTAACATCAAAAAACCACAAAGACATATATTTAAAAAATAATTATACAGGTTTTCCAAGATTATGTCTTGACCATATTTGTATAATTCATCTAAAATATATATTTGTAGCACATTTATGTAGCACCATTTATGTTTATATCTTCCCTTTTCAAAAACTAGCAGTAATCACCCATCATAGCTGGATCCTATCGCCCTTGGTACCGAATTTCCATTGTTCTGATATTCTTGGTGAAACCATTCATCCTTCCAGTAGCCGAGAGCTCCCAAATTTTCAGGAAAAATGGTGAACGGGAATGGAGAAAATGAATTTTCCATGACATTCGGCAGCCAAGCGATTTATAGGAATTTCTTCTTCTTTTCTAGATCCTTTTGCCCTTTCAGGCGTCGGATTCCATGTCCTGTAACAATTTCTTCCATGTCTTTCTGTCTTTTGCAAGGTTCTTCATTTCTGCTACGGTCTTTCCTCTTTCCAGACCCATCTCTTGTATTTGGTCCAACCATTTCCTTCTAGGCCCACCCCTTTGTTTTTTGATCGGTCTCCCAATCTCCATTATTCTCTTAGTTATCCTATTTGGTTCCATTCTCACTATATGACCATACCAGCTAAGTCGTCTCTTTTTTATTTCACCAGTTATCAGTTCCTGTTTAGTTGTCTCTCCAATGACGTCATTTCTAATCCCATCCCATTTAGTTTTCCCTGCAATTCTTCTTAGATGTTTCATTTCTATGGCGTTTATTCTAGCTTCGTCTTTTTTTCGCATATTAATTTGAAAGTTCATTAACGAGCTGTTCGTGGTTTGCATCCATATTCTGGCCCAAAAATCCCCCTACGACACCTACGATTAATTTCTAGTCTAGTCTAAGCTCTTGCGTGGTGGGCTTTTCTATGATATTGATATCGTCCAGCAACTTTCTAATTTGTGGCTCAATAAAAATACCTCCTCTAACTTTTAGGTATTTAAACCCTTCAATCTCTTCATTCATAACATTCACAAGGTTTTTCATTAGATCAGTTTAATGTGACATTTTTTGGGTCTAGAGTCGCCTACTTAGCATTTCAAGAACCCGGCTGGAATACGGACTTTTCTGCCTTCACATAATGTTCATTCAGTGCACGACTGTCTCAAAAACAAAGGAAAGTGAAGTATGGCGACAATTCCCGTTAGGATCCCTCTTATAACTCTTAGCGCAGTTTTACTTTGACCTATGCATTCATTTGATCTCAACAGGTTGTAGTCCCTCAGAAGAGTATTTCATTGTAGAAGCCCTACCAGATCTTTCCAATGGTCAGATCTCCTCCTTTTCTCGGCTTTACCTATTTCTCCCAATACAGGGTGTCTCAGCCGAGAGTGACCCATTTTAAATGCTTATAACTTTTATACCAGTTGTGTTAGCCACCTGCGGTTTACGCCATTCCTTTTCTTTTGGCCTAAAGTTTTTTCTAGTTGGTACCAAATTTTGTCTACAATTATACAGTGGGAGTAAAAAAATTGCCTTTTTCCGACATTAAAATTTTCAACTGTTTTTAATGGAATACCCTGTATATTGCAACGCCATAATTAGGAGTCGTGTCCAAGGGATCCAATAAACATAGAATTTGTACCTTGAAGTTTTAGCAGCAAAAAATTAAAATAGTAGTCTGGATATTTTAGCAAACGTATAAAAAAAAAACGTAACTAGGTTTCCATAGTAAACAATTGTCACTGTCAGAGTAAAATGTCAAATTAAGTTAACATCAAAACATAAATTTTAATGAAAATGAATTATTCATTAGTTGAAAAAGCAAAAACAGTAATTTTTTATACCGAAACCCGATCAATAATAACGACACAAAGAAGATTCGCCAGGAGAACTACCAAAAGAGATTGTTTTCTTGCGAAACTATTTTGGACTTGTTTAGAGTTAAACCAAATACGCTGTTAATTATGTCTGATGAGGCGAGTTTCCACATAGATGGTAGATGTAACAAGCACAATTGTAGGATTTGGGCATCAGAGAATCCAAGAGCATTTAACGAGTTCCAGCGAGATACTCCAAAGGTAACAGTTTGGTGCGCCATCTCTGCTGAAAAAATATATGGACCATTTTTTTTTCAATGAGCCAACGATAACAGGAACTGTATATACTGATATGCTGGAAAATTTCTTTTATCCACAGTTAATACAGGAGGGTATCTTGGATGAGGTTTACTTTCAGCAAGATGGTGCTCCACCTTATTATTATTTAATAGCAAGAACTAGATATGACATTTGGGAAAAAATGGATAGTAAGAGCTGGCCCTATAGAATGGGCACCTTACTCTCCTGACTTGACAGTTCCAGACTTTTTTCTCTGGGGTTATGTCAAGGATAGGTGCTATAACAGCCTTCCACATAATTTGGATGATCTTAAGAGGAATATTCGTGCAGTAATTGAAGCGATTCCCCAAGATATGTTACACAATTCATTCAACCATTTAATGGTCCGACTTCATAAATGCGTAGAACAGAACGGTCAACATATACAGCAGTTTTTTTAGATTTAGATTTATTTCTTTATTAATGTATAGTTCTAAATATACTAATAAAAAATACGTTTGCTAAAATATCCAGACTATTATTTTAATTTTTTGCTGCTAAAACTTCAAGGTATAAGTCCGATGTTCATTGGTATATGGATACCTTGGACACGACTCCTAATTATAGCGTTGCAATATACAGGGTGTTCCATTAAAAATAGTTGAAAATTTCAATGTCGGAAAAAGGCAATTTTTTTACTCCCACTGTATAATTGTAGACAAAATTTGGTACCAACTAGAAAAAACTTTAGGCCAAAAGAAAAGAAATGGCGTAAATGGCAAGTGGCTAACACAACTGGTATAAAAGTTATAAGCATTTAAAATGGGTCACTCTCGGCTGGGACACCCTGTATTACATATCGCAATGTATGATATCGTTTCAGAGTATATATATCTGCAGGCGTTTATGCAGGGAATTGCTTAAGATTTCTAGTTTCTGCTTCTAGAATATTTCACCACTTCTTATGAACTAGCTAAACAATAGTGTTGTTATTTATGTATTTATTTATTTTATGAATTGTTTAAGTTCACATTTGATTTCTGGCGCAGTAATCAAATTCCAATATCTGGAGAGAGGAAGGTATACTTAGTTAGACAGTAACTTGAATTTAACGTTTTTATGTCCCAGTTTGACAATTTCATCGTTTCTAAAGTTTTGAAATAAATTTTCCTTGGACATGAAATGACGGTGAACCACTGTAATGAACGGTGTCTGAAGTTCTTTCGCGGATGAATTTATATTCAAATCGATATCTTGAAACTACCAGATTAACTGGGATCGAATTCTTAACTCTTTTCAATCTAATGGCTATTTGACTTTTGTTAAAGGCTGTTCAAAGCATGGCTTATTTATTGAAAAATATACGATCGCTCAATATATTTGAAACACGATATTCTTCGTTGTATGTGTTTGTATAATTCAGGTGACATTCACTGAGGCCTAAAAGTTCTACTGTGCTCCCTCACTCAGTTCCTGAGGAAAGTCTCATAGTCCTTCAGTCCTATTTCTCAAAGGAATTTTGGAATATCTGCAGGCTTTCCCGGAACTCCTCCGGAAAATAAGACTAATAAGGAGATTTTAAAAAGACTCGATATTATGTTTAACGGTGGAGTAAATTGTCTTTTCCTGGCTTGTAGGGAAAAGAAAGTAAATAGTTATTGTATGCTGCCTTGACAAACACGGAATTTGTAGTTTTGTTGCTTCTGAAAAAAAAAACTACCTTTGATAACAATTATTAGCTTTTCACTCACCCAACTAATGAAAAAACTTTAGATAGTGAGATATTGATTGAAATCAACAATGGATTCTACACAATTGCATACGCAGATGACATAATTATTTTGCAGACTGGCAAATTTGTGAACACACTGTGCGATAGAGCGCAGGATGGGCTTAAATTAATTGAAAAATGGTGTAAGGAACACTCACTGTCGATCAATCCCAGGAAGACTGCGATGGTCCTTTTCACCAGGAAAAGAAGTTTATCGAGTTTGGAACCTCCCGAAATCTTCAAAAGCAAACTAAACTTTTCGGAAGAGGTGAAATACCTTGGAATTACCCTCGACAGGAAACTAACATGGAACTCTCATCTACACAGCAGAGCAAAAAGAGCATATGTGGCATATGAGCAGTGTCGGAGGACAGTGGGACGCACATGGGGTCTGTAACCCCGTGTGGTCACCTGGATCTACACTGCAATAATAAGACCCATGTTAACGTATGGAGCAATTGCATGGGGACCGAAGGTTCTACAAGCAACGGCCATCTAAAAATTATATCAAATACAGCGAATGGCTTGTTTGAACATCACAGGAGCCATGAGAACAACACCAACTGCAGCAATGGAACTAATTACTGGTCTGACGCCTCTGGACCTACACGTCAAGGAGGTTGCGTTAATGGCCATGGTACGATTGCGCACGGCTGGTGTAAACCCCAAAGTAGGAATGGGCCACTGCGCTACCTCTGCTGCAGGCAGCCAACGATGCAATTGAACCCAGGTTTTTGTTTAACAAACCCTACAAAATTCAAATAAAACAGAGCACAGAGCCAGATGCTGCAAATGCAATACGCATATATACAGATGGTTCAAAAATGAAAGAAGGCTCAGGCTATGGAGTTTACTCGAGAGCACTGAGCCTCAAGATTGAGTGGGGAATGGGAAACAATACCAGCGTGGTTCAGACAGAACTGGCTGGTATCTCAATTGCCACAAAAGAACTAACCAGAAGAGGAATTTCTGGCAAAACCATAATGATCTACACTGATAGTAGACAAGCCCTATTAGCCTTGAACAGACAACGTGTTATATCGAGGCTAGTACTAGAGTGCCACCAAGATTTGGCTGACGTCTCGGCAGATAACAACATTATCCTGAGGTGGGCTAGAGGGCACGACAGGAGTAAAGGAAATCGCATTGCTGATTCTCTAGCCAGGGAAGCCGCTGGACTAAAAATTCTAGGACCCAGTGACACTTACGGCCTAACGACTTCGACAATTGCGGAACTAGCCAAACGTTACACCCATGCTCAATCCCTTAAGATATGGGATGGAATCAAAGGATGCAGTTTCACCAGGATCACCCTGGGCGACCCTCGGAAGCTGGCGCCGAAGAAATATTTGGCGATGACCAGGAAAAACCTACGTTTAACAGTAGGATTTCTGACTGGTCGCTGTCAACTAAGTAAACACCTCCATACTATGGGGCTAGTGGACACACCTCTATGCAGGATGTGTGAACAGGAAGATGAAACTGTCAGGCATGTCTGATGCGAATGTCCGGAGTTATCATCAATAAGAGAGTGTGTGTTCGGTGAGTCTTGGCCTACACCTGCCGATATAAAGGAGATGTCTCCCAGTGACCTGTCCACCTTCCTGAGAAGGACAGGATGGACAATGACCTAGGAGGACAACTCCTCGGGAGGATGAACAATGGGTCACATGTGGCCTAAGTGCTGTGAGCCTACACACTCACCCTCCCTACTCTACAGATACAGATATTGATTGAAATAATGGCAAGTAGCTGCAAAATTGAATGATGCATAAATGAAAACAATAACGGATTTGATTCCGGTATAGTTTTAAACTGTAAAAAGAAAGATTCAAATCCATATGTGTATAAATATGCACAAAAATGATCCAATATGAAACGGTTATTGTAGGTACTTATATTATTGAATGCTTGATAGGTGAACAGTTAAGATTTCTTCCGGGGACGCCCAGCGTTAATTACGGTTTAACGACTTTTAATGCCAGGAAACAAGTTATTATATCATCATCGAGTAGTTATGAAAGACATGAGTTGTTTTTTGTTGTTTTTCCGCTACGAATTTCTTAATTACTATTAAAACTAATTTTTTTTTTATTTACAATAACCGCTTCTACCTCTAGGGTAATTAGCGGCGGAGTTTATAAATATGTACAAATTATTTCAATAAGAAGTTTGTTACAATTTGTTTAGAATGTTTATACATTTCAGGAAGGAAATAATGTTTTGATGGTTGCATTTTTCTCCAATTATGTCTTGAAGGGTTTTTCCTATTTTGAAGTTTCTTCTTTCGATTTCATATGTTGGACATTCTAATAAGATATGAGACACATTTATAGTTTTATCACATAGGACACAAAGTGGAATAGGCTCCTGGATCAGTAGATATTCGTGTGTTAACCTGGTGTGTCCGAGGCGGAGTCGTGTGACGATGAACTGGTGCTGACGTTCATTTGTGTTGCACTGCCATTTTCCTATGTTAGGTTTTACTTGTTGGAGTTTAAAGGCTTTTTGTTTACATTCCGTATTCCAGTTGTTAAGTGTCTGGTGTCGAAAATAAGGTTTTAAATCTGAAGCATGCGTGTGGTATGTGGACGTGGTTGGTTGGTTTGCTGCGATACGGGCATATTCGACTGCTGTTTCGTTCCCTTTTAGTCCCTTATGAGATGGGACCCATAGGAAAGCAATCTCTTTGTTAAGATGACTCAAGTTGTAAAGCTCGTGTTTGATGTATGATGCGATTGGATGTTTTGTGTATGTTTTGGTTAGTAAAGTTACAGCATTAAGTGAGTCGGTAATTATGAGGTGTTTGTCCTGGTGGCTGTTACGTATCAGTTTTGTAGCCTCTAGAATTGCGTGAAGTTCGCCTGAGAGAATGCTTGCAGTGTTTGGCAGTTTGACTGTTTTTATTCCATTGGGTGCAACCACAGCTGCTACAACTCCTTCCATAGTTTTAGACCCGTCAGTATATATCTCAGTATAACAGTTTAGTATAATGTAGGTAAAAATGTTCCAGCACTTATAAGTGTAAGAAATTTAGATGATGTCCCACTACA
>CAJUYG010001361.1:0-42256 GCA_910591675.1 Galerucella calmariensis
GTTGCATCGAAAACTGGTCTGATTTTTGTTGTGCTACTCAAAGGTTTCATTACTGGATGATGGGGCAAAAATATCCCGTTATATCTGTAGTTTCAACAGAAAGATCTTCTATAATTTCTTTAACTTTCCATTCTTCAAAAATACTATCATATTATTCATACAAATTACCAGACTTCAATTTCTTCACAACATTATCCAGTCTACCTTTTGCTAGATGAAAATTCGTCGGTAAAGGTGGGTAATCTTCAATCTACGACATATCAACCTCGTATCTACCATCTTCTCTTCTTTCCACAGTGGAAAAGAAATGTTCCATAATAAGTTTTCCATTTTCCTCCTCTTTTTTTTGTGGATCTTGAATCCCCAAAACATCTAAACACCATAAATTAGAAATGGAAATATCGTTGCATAGCATTCAATTCACCATCATATTTGAAGAATTTCCAATCGCATCTGTAGAGTTAGTTTTACCCATCAAAGTCCAGCCTAATAAAGTATGAATAGCACCAAGACCACAACTTAAATACTTTTTCTGTCCGGTTAATAATTTTCTCATAATATCTGCACCAACAAGAATTTCAATAGGCCCCTCCTTAATATCAGTAACAACTATATCCATTTTCTTCAATTCAGCCAGCCAGGGTCCGGGTCGTATCGATGGTATATTAGAGCAAATAATTGGTTGGTCTAAAACTTCAAAATTACATGAAGGATTAGGATTAGAATTATCAGCAAAAAAAGAACTTCGATGCCATATCCGCACCAACTCTTCTCCAAGACATGACTCGGCAAGAGGATATAAAATTGGAGCACAATGATCGGCAGACACACCTAAAGTTTCCAGGGCTCTCAGCTGGGATTCAACTTTGTCAAAAAAGGTTGAAATTTTCTGCTTGCAATTAAAATTTCCCAAAATTAATTTTAATAGTTCTCGAATGTACATCTCTACAAGTAAGTCTCGTTGACCGAAACGACCTTTTAAGCTTTTGAGGACCTTAGAGTAGTTTTCTCCGGTAGCAGGGTTTATATTTATATGATAATGAAATGTTCGAACGATTTGTTAAAATCAGATCAAGTTCCTTCGATTATATTATTATATGGGCCAAAAGGCATCACAATCGTCTAAATCATTTTGGAGGAGTGAATAATCATCAAGAGATGTTTTTACTGTGAATCACTCAAGAACATCAGCAAACATTGGGAATCGTGATCTGGAAATTACATTTAAAATGTCTTCAAGAAAAGATGTTGAAATAATTGGGCCAATATGTAATCCTTGAGAAACACCAGATTAAGCCTTAGCGCAATTTGAAACAACATCATTCAGTATCCTTATCAGAAAACTACGATATTCAAGCAGTTTAATGGATTTTTCCAAAACGAAAACATGTGAGAACATCAATAGTCCGAGATCTTCTCTTTCTGCCTGGTTCGCGAACAATCAATAGTCTCGATTTCCTATATCTGTTTCCAGTCTGTCTCTGATAAAACCAAACTACATTTATACTTATCTATGAACCATTAGCTATATTTGTTAATCTATCCAATTTTGTCAGTAATGAAGACTATAATGCAAGGTTATTTCCATGTATGTTATTATTGAAGTCTGATATTTAAATTTTGAATTAACACACAGTGTATAATTTAATTTTCGAATGTACTGATTCTCGGGTTCCAGATAATAAACGGGAGAATTCTATTTAGCGAATTTTACGAGCTTAAAATTACATTCGACCGCAAATTGGTAAAATAAACCGATTGTAGTTATAAAAATTCATCAATTTCCATTGACACATGCCCGTGATTCGGTTATGAATCTCGTATAAGTAACAGTTGGAACATAAATAATTAATTCTCTTATTAAACAGTTGGAATGGCAAATTATAATGGCCATTATGTTCACGTTCTGATTAGTAGTGGATATTGAAAAACGAATTGTTTATCTATATACAATACATCCCAATTTTCCGAATTTCGTAGTAATCGAATTACCCTTAATATATTTTTAGCCTTCAATTAAACTGGTAAATATATACAATGGAAATTAACAATTTCACTAAAATCCAGTTATAAAGTCAATATTGACGTCATATAATTCAATATGACCCCTATAATTAGATATATTTCGTGTTTGTTTTGAATTTTACATTAGTTATGAGATATGTTGAGTAATAGTTCCATTTTATACATTTATAATTAACAAGCTATACGTTGAAAAATGTTTAATTTGATATCCAAAATTAAATGTTTGAAATGTCAGCTAACTAGGTAATATTTAAAAGCATGGTAACTGCTTTTCAACTGTGTAGAAATAAAGGGTGTTGTGTTGTTTTTCAAAATATCTTAAGACTTATTAATATCAATTTGCTAAAGTACGAGGCTTGTTCAACTGAAACCCATCTTTGGTGAGGTTAGCCTTGGAAACAATTGTAATCTTTCAACTGACGTTTTCCAACATTAGTAGTGTATGCAAACGTCACACTGATCTGTTTATTTCGTTTATATTTGACAGCGATTTTAAGTATTGTGACTTTGAAATGGCATTTGTTGTTAACAATCCGTCCAAATGTGATAATCGTGCGGTCATTCAATTTTTGTGTGCTGAAGGTGTGCAACCGTTGCAAATTTATACGCGAATGCAAGCAGTTTTGCATGTTTTGCATATCCAACTGTGAAGGAATGGTGTCGAAAATTTAAGAATGGAGAAGAGAGGACGAATGATAAGCCACGACCAGGTGCATTGATTACTGCATCAACAGACAGGAATGTGGCATGTATGGAATGCCTGATTAGAGAAAATCGTCGAATTTCAATCAGAGCAATTTCAGAAAATGTTGGTGTGAGTATAGGATCTGTCCATAGTATTGTACACAAACTAGGTTACAGCAAAGTTTGTGCGCAATGGGTTCCTCGTCTTTTGTCTGTGGACCAAAAAAGCTTGCGAATGGGCTTGTCTTTGCAACACCTCACGGAATACAGTCAAAATGGTAATGACTTTCTCTCGTCAATAGTTGCTGGCGGTGAATCTTGGTGTCATTATTTTGAACCATCCAGTAAGCTGTCATCGATGCAATGGAAACACGCAAATTCTCCGCCACCAAAGAAGTTTAAAGCTCAACCTTCTGCAGGCAAGGTGATGTTGACATTTTTTTTCGACCATGAAGGACCCTTGCTGATAGAGTTTACAGAACCTAGAGTGCATATCAACGCAAACCTGTATAATGAAACTTTGAACAAGCTCCATCAAGCAATAAGAAGAAAACGTCCAGGAAAGCTTTCACGTGGTGTTATTCTGCTTCACGATAATGCTCGGCCTCATGTTGCCAACGTAGTGAAAGAAAATCTGCAACGAAAGAAATGGAGGATATTAAAGCATCCACCCTATAGTCCCGATTTATCGCCTTGCGATTTTCACATCTTTGGGCCACTAAAAAAGGCGTTAAAAGGTAACCGTTTTCAGTCGGACGCAGAAGTACAAAACGCTGTGAAAGAATTCTTCCAGCAGCAGCCACAAGAATTCTATAAGCAGGGTATACATCGGTTGATGAAACAGTGGGATATGTGCCTCAATTGTAGTGGTAGTTATTTGTAACTGTACTTGTCAATAAATTTTTCCTGGACCAAAGATGGGTTTCAATTGAACAAGCTGTGTATAAAGTTGATACCCTGATTGTTGACGTCTCCGTCAGCTTTCCTAAGCGATAAAAAATACGAACCACAAAACTTTTCTACCACATTTGGAAGTCATATAATAAATCAGGTGATATTTTGATGTTTGTTGAAAAAAAAAACAAGATCTCTATCTTTGACTAATATCAAAATTCGACCAGACTCCAAAACTTAAGCTCGTATAACTTATTGGAAACACTGAATTATAACAGAGAGTTTAGAATAAGCATTAACCAGATGAAAAGGCTGTTGCGAAACAATGGTCGAAAACCAGGAATCCAGCACTTTGGAAATTTGGAATAGATAATAGATAATGTACATCAAAAACATATTAAGTAGGAAATGGATTAAAGTTGAGTACGATAAAATCAAGCAGATATACAGGGTGTCCCACGACGAGTTAAAACTATCTGTATATGGCAAAATACTTATAGTAAAATCATCGTTTTCAAGGACTCGTTTCAACAGGCCTTCTTCCAGGACAAGGGAGTCCAATATGCCTTCAGTGTTGGTGAAAATCTTGACACTTCTTGTCAGGTAGGTCGCCGATTTTCTTGCTTCCATGGCCGGATCATCTTTAGGTGTGGATCATTATCTTGATCTTCTCTAATCCTGGTTGGTGACCATTCTTCAGTGCTTACTGTAGTTCTTGAAACTACAACTTCCTCAGATTCCACCTTGTTGCAGTGGGAATAGTCTGATTGGCATGGTCGTCTAGGCAGGGAGTCGGCTTTTTGGCGACTCACACCAGCTCGTAGGAGTTCTTGGTTTGCTGGAGTCCTAGGGCGCTTACACCAGCTGCGTACATGCCCTAGCTCGCCACAATTCCAGTATTTAATCTTCCTCGGCTTTCGTTCTACCATGCTTTTTATCAAGTTGACTAGCTGGTCAAATTTATCTTCGTCACCATTTTCTTGAACGGTTCTAACTTTGTTATATTCTGACGCCTTAGTGGCTGCTTCATATTCAAGAGCAGCAGTCAATACATCGACCAATGTCTTGGGATGGGCTAAACAAATGGTCCTCTGCATATCAGGGTCACGTAAGCCATCAATAAAGGCCTGGATGCCTGGACATTCCATCATGTTTTCTGGTGCTGATGGATAACAAATCGGACTAGTCGGGCGATATCCACTCCATACTCTTGAAGGGTTTCATCACGTCTCTGCCTTCGATTCTTCATCTGAGATTGGTACAAGTGTTCTAGATGTTCGTGACCATATCGCATGTCCAACCTCTTCTTTAGCTGCTCGAAGTCATCCGTTTCTTCAAGAGGTATCGTCTGAAGCACATCCAAGGCATCTCCCCGAAGCGCGATGGTCAAGTTCACTGCCTTCTCCCTGTCGGACCAATTATTCGCTCTAGCGGCTGCTTCAAACTGCTTAACATATTTGGTCCACGACATCTTTCCGTCGAACGTTGGGGCCTTGACTCGATCAATATCTTCTATCTTGGGGAGTGTTTCTGGCTTGCAGGGTTTTATTTGCTCGATCTTCTTTTCTTCTGCTGGCATGTCTTGTGTTCTTGATTCTGCCATTTTTCTCTCTAACTCCTGGATTTTCTCTTCCATTGTTGTCATTTGATTCTCAATATCTGATTTTAGGGACGAAATTTCATTTTTAACTTTATTTTCGACAGCGGCAATATCATTTTTCATTGACAAAATATCGGCGGAAATATCGTCCTTTTTAGTAGAAATCTTCTCGTCAATGGAGGAAATGTTAGCAGAAATATCATTCTTCATGGTAGAAATCTTATCGTCCATGGAAGAGATGTTAGCAGAAATATCATTCTTCATGGTAGAAATCTTCTCGTCCATAATAGCAGAAATATCGTCTTTCAAAGCAGATATTGACGAGATTATGGTGGAGGACACGTCATTGAATAAGAATGTTTCTGGTTCCAAGTCTTCACTTTCCAGGGCTATTTTCAGTCTTTCAACCAATTCACTATTCTTTCCGGACGTTTCCAACTCGCGATTTCCTAATTCTGCTTTTAGTTCCGTCACTTTCAGGTCACATAGTCTTTCAGCCATTTTTAAGTAAATATTTATTTATATTACCCCACACCTGACACCAATGTTATGTTTCTCTTATTTATTTGAACTGTTTTTACCGTGGGATAAAATTTTACACTCACTATGGCTAATTACTATTGATTCATTGAAGAAACACTTACACACTATAATAAACTTAATTTATATACACACTACTTAATGTCTATTAATTTATCTACACCGGTATGATAATTGTCCTAATTTATCTTCAACACTATTTATATTCACTTTCTGTTCACTCACTGTATACTGAAACTGTTCACCGATTCACTGTATACTGAACAACTGCTCGAATCACTCGAAAATCCGCGTATATATAGTCCTTCGAATCTTTAGAAAATTCTTGAATAAACCACCTCTGCGTATGCTTTATAATTTGAGATCATTCGCGATAAACAATGGGCCTGGTACGCTTCGAGAACCTTTCTAGAAAGGTCGCATTCATAGTTTGCGACAGGACCGGCTTCTGAATCAGTGAGTTCGTAACAGTATATTTTCCATACAATCCAACTCGCTTACAAACTGGCCAAGTTAAAACTTCAACACCGTAACATATTCAGTTTGAATTGATAACCTACTTTTCAGAGGTCAGTTGAAAAACATTATTAGATTTAATAATGATAAGTAGCTTTGGCGTAAGCAACTGAGGAATTGGAAAGAAAATTTAGAGGAGTGCACAATATTATTACTACTTAATTTTCAAATAACCGCAAGATTGAGAATAGTAATTTCCTTCTACATCTTGAATTTTTAGCCTTTTCACCGTAGCGGTGTTAAATTAGTTCATTACATTTTTTTTGCTCTCTAGAGTTCTGCGCAGTAAATATCATGTTCGGTGGAATAATAATTGAGATTGCTGCAGTCATTTCAAATGTGCTGGTTTTTTAATACTGCTTGTATTATGATTTTTAATAACTGTCTAAAAATAATTAATTAATTGAAAAAAAAAAATAACTGAGAGGCGTGTGATGCAACATCCTCCATTAAGTTTTATAAAATTTGCGACACTCGCAAAGGAATTTGAATGGCTTCCGGACTCAGCTTATTTTTGTGGAAGAAGGAAAAACTAATCGATTATGAAGCCAACGGTAGCAGAAACTTTTTATTAATTGAAAATTCAATTTGCCAGTTTTCTACCTCCACGAAACCATTTCGAAAATTATAAAAATATAATTATGATTTGTCTTCGTCTTTTTATCGAGAGGTAAAATGAAAGCGGTGGCATCTCTCATCGGAATGTCATTTATGAATTATGAGGTGAATTCCAATATAACTGGGAAGAGTATTTCAAATATATTCTCCCTGACGGTCGAGTGATGGCAGTATATTATCAGCGTGTCAATTTTTAATACGTTTTTTTTAGTATCAGCGAGATTTACCATTATCATTCGCACATAAAATATTTAAGACTGAAAATTCAAAAGCAGAGTTGAAGTTTTATTATATCATATAATCGTTTTAATTTGATATGAAATTTTATCAAACTCCAGCGTATTTAATTATTTCATATCTGGTATGCCCCATACACAATTGCTTCTGAAGGATAAGTCCCAGTTGGTAGATGTGCTGAACAAAAATCGTAGTGAAAAGTAATTTTTTTCAAATTAAAGTAACATTTTGCTCGCAGCATTTCATTGAAAATCCAAATTAATATGCGAAGCTATACACAGAACAGTTAAAATAAAATCGGGATTAAAAAATATCATCTTATAATAAGATAGACTTTTTTTTGGCTTTAGGGCTGTACCCATGCAGCCAGAAACTATTTAAGTAATGAAGAATCGGCTACTATATAAATATTGGCACAGATGACCAGTTGTGCTAAAATTAATGAATAGTGAATTCAAATTAATATGAGTATAAAAGTTACCATGTGTACAATTGGACACTATAATGAACTTAAAAAATTATGAATTTTCACTCGTCATCTCCCTACTGATACGGACATTTTTTGAGTACACTAATGCTCTATAAAAACACATTTTTGCAATTAATTCTAGCACTAAGGAGATTACGTGAGAAAATTTTATACCAGAATTATTTAAAAGAAAAGTATTTGGCAAATATATATTTCAACATCATGCATAAATAAATGAAAGGCTGTTTTGAGTTTTGACGTTCTTCGTTTTCGTCATTAACACTTTGTGGGTTTTCAACTTTGAAAAGAAATGTTGCGATTTGGAAAGGAAACTACAAAGTTAATTAGAAAAGAGATGAAAAGCTTCGCTCCATCTAATACCAAAAAGTCTACTAAGGCAATAGTGTAAAGTATTGCGGTAGACAATAGCGGTCATGTGGCTAGAAATTTCCACTTATTAATTTTAAGTCTACATGCTAATGTGGATAAGAAATGTTCAGATAATTTGCTGGTTACCATAGCAATTTTGTGGAAATAAAGCCCCTGATTGGTACGAAATTCTCAACAGAAATATATTGACTGCATCTAAAATCGTCAAACATTATGCATTTGGGTTTGTAGCTCCAAAACTACACAAAATACTTACTTCAATTCATGTTTTTTTGGTGATTTTTATGCATGGAGAATATGTTAATGACTATTTTTTAATTGAAAAACTACGAAAAGTGACGACTTTATTTTAGGTTATAAGTTAACACTGATGCCTCCAGAAGAAATGACGGAGTGGGAGCTGTATTCAAAACCCCAAGCATCTTTAGCTGATTCTAGCAACAATTAGCACTATACCCAGCCTAGCCCATGTTGAGAATATTAGCCAGCCAAACACATTAATAATAGCAAATTCACTAAGCTTTCTCCAGTCGATAGAACAACTTTACACTAAACATACAATAGTCAATACCATTGAAGCAGAACTAGATAATATAAAAAAACTAAGTCTAAGAATCGAGTTTATGTGGATCCCATCCCATGCTGGTATTCGTGGTAATGAAGAGGCAGGTCTTCCAGCGCGACAAGCTTTTACAAGTGGAAGTTCGGAATGTGCCAATTGTTGTGCTCAGTGATTTTCATGGTTACATAAAAACAAAAGAGCTCCGTGCGTGGCAGAATGAGTGGGGAAAGTCCAGCTCTATGTTCCGCGATGTGAAACCGTGGCGAAAAAAAAATTGGACTAAGGAAGGACCAAGTGAAAATCAATCGACTCCACTTAAGGCACACCACCAATTCAACCCATATGTTTATAAAAGCAAAGTAAGACAAATCAAGCTGCTATAACATATACTTGACAGTGGAGCACATAATATGTCATGACTCCAAATACCTGGTATCATGAACACAAAATAAGTAACCGTAGAACTGTAGAAGTATGGTTGAAATAATACCCCCTTCTTGGTGTGCGTCATCGATTGTTAATCTCCTTCTATCACATTACGTAGGAAGTAATGGAAAAAAGGCAGGTCTGTGATTAATCATAATCAAAATATCACAATAATGAATCGTTTGAATGTTTCACAAACGTTAACCCTAATCTTTGACTTACAAAAATTTTATTGGTTGATGATTAGATTACGTGCCAGCGCAACCTATCAATCGGGAGCTCAAAATACTATGAAGGCGTTAATTTCGTAGCGGCAATGTGTCTCACGTCTTTTTATACTGTCACACTGACAGTTCTTGTCAGGTGTGTACTTTGTTGCTTACGGTCAATTATTATTCATTTGAAGTGAATATTATTCTTATTTTTATATTAATCTAAATAATACAAAAGTATGCCTAGATACACGCAAAAACATCAGCATTTTGAAAGTTCTGAAATATTTTCAGTTAGAAAAAGATGCTGGTAATTATTGATTTCATAGCATTTTCGAATTTGTCTGAATACGATCCTGATGATTTTAATTATCAAATTTAAAGTTAGCTATATGTCAAAATAGCAAATAAAATAAACGACATGCCGAAAACCCGGACATACGTCACAATCGATGACGCACACCAAGAAGGGTATTATTTCAACTATTATATAGTTGGAATAATACCCTTCTTGGTGTGCGTCATCGATTGTTAATGTCTTTCTAACACATTACGTAGGAAGAAATGGAAAAAAGGCAGGTCTGTGATTAATCCTAATCAAAATATCACAATAATGAACCGTTTAAATGTATTACAAACGTTAACCCTAATCTTTGACTTACAAAAATTTGATTGGTTGATGTTTAGATTACGTTCAAGATCAACCTATCAATCGAGAGCTTAAAATACTATGAAGGCGTTACTTTCGTAGCGGCAATAAGTCTTATGTCTTTTTCTTCTGTCACACTGACAGTTCTTGACAGGTCTGTACTTTGTTGTTTACGGTCAATTATTATTTATGAAAAGTGAATATTAATCTTATTGTTTTATTTATATGAATAACACAAAAATATGCATGAATACACGGAAAAACATCAATATTTTGAAAGTTCTCAAGTATTTTCAGTTAGAAAAAGAAGCTGGTAATTATTAAAATTGCATAGCCTTTCCGAATTTGGCTAAATACAATACTGATGATCTCATTTATCAAATTTAAGGTTAGCTATATGTCAAAATAGCAAATAAAATGAACGACATGCCGAAAACCCTGATATACGTCACAATCGATGACGCACACCAAGAAGGGTATTATTTCAACTATAGTAGAACTGCTAGAGTTTGTTCAGCCATCCTTTGTCGTTACGTCATAATTGTTGACTTATTCTGCTTTTTTACGTAGGTCTCATATTACTTGAATCTTATTTTACACTTAACTTCGAAATTATAATCAATGACATAAGAATTGTTTTCAAAATATGACAACTGAACTGTCAAAAGTAACAGATGAAATTTATGTCGACCTTGGATAAGTAATACGTTAATACCGTCATAATTCCGTCTCATCCATTTCATGAATGAGAGAGCAAGCTGGACAATGTATGACGTAACGGCAAAGGATGGCTGAACAAACTCTAGTTAGATCTATTGAAGAAACCAGATTGTACCACCTTCTATGATTATTTGAACATGTACCTATGATTCTCGTCGGTATAATAACCTTATTGGTTGGAGCGACTATGAAGAATTGAAATCGAAAAAAATTAGGTAATACAAGATAGGTAAATACAATTACAAATCACGAAAATACCCATGAGAAGCAAAAACTATAAGTAGATAATAGGTACTATTCTTTTTTTTTTTTTTTTAATTTCTTGGGAAATTAAACCACAATATTTTTAAATTCTTTATTTCAACGTTTCGGTAGCGTTCCAGCTACCGTTGTCAAGAAAAAATAAGTAGAAATTAATTTTTATCCCTAACTGACACAACAGAAAAAATTTGACAACTAGACAATCAAAAATTATTTTGAAGTTTAAGACTGCAAAATTTTGTTATCAAATTTTTTATTAAGGTCCATTCATAGTAGATTATATCTGTGGCAAAATGTGAAATGAAATATTTCATTTTATGACATTCCAACGATATGATAGTCTACTAGAAATGGATCCAGTGAAGTGCACGTTCCAGGAACGGTTTTTATTGGGATAGCGCGTTTTTTTCGCTTATATTGGAAATGTTGTTAATAAAACGCGTTTCTTGATAGTTTTTTTGTGTATGAATATTTAAGTTTTTGAAATATGTATACTCAGTTTTGTGATTTTGTGTATTGAAATGTGTATCGATTAACAACTATTCAAATTATAAATCATAAGAAAACCTGGATAAAAACTTATGATGCTATCCTGATAACGCAGGTAATTGATTATTGGAAATTTCTCTTTCTAACATTGGTAACTAAATTTGACTACATTCGGCTGAAATACTAGCTACACATTTATCTGCATTTAGTTGTATTAAAGCACTTTCTTTGATTTTCCATCTTTTATTATTGGGTTCTTTTAATATTATTTTTGATGAATCCCATTGAATTTGATGACCCTCTTCCCAAGCATGTTTGCAAATAGCTGACTTAAAGAATTCCCTATCTTTGATATATTTTTTGTGTTCGTTTATTCGTACTTTCAATGGTCGAGATGTTTCACTACTTCGAACAATACGAATTATCAGAATTGAAAACATGAATAATATTCAAAGTTTTTAATTGAACTACTACTTCAAAATTCGACGCTTTCGTTGCCAAAGCCGTTAAACAAGATGCTCTCAAGAAATTACGGTACAATTAAGATACTGAAAAATGAGTTAAATTTATTATCTCGTCGATGTCGTCGATTTTCCCATCTATTTTCGGAAATCTTGTATATAAGTAATCATGACGCTACAATAATAAACGATACGACTTTATTATCGCTTTCCTCCTATTGATGGTATACTATTCAAATACCATTTTGAGAAATAGCTCTCCACTAACTTGTTCGGCAACAAACAATTCCCGTTTCGTCTTTAATTAACCGAATTTTGTGGACAGCGACGGGTCAGGATATTAAGTGTCCTGTATTGCAAGCAATTCTCGTCCTGTTAACATATCACATTGTTTCCATAAATTACCGTAACAGAAGGTTCCCGTATACAACTCAACTTCATGGAGGAATTGTTTTATTAATTATAAACTTACCTACTTCAGAACTTCAGGATTTAGCTACAGCTGCAGACTTAGTTTGTTTTCAAATATTATTTGCATCTTTCCCATTTGATTTTTTGTCTAACCGACTATGCATAATAAAAAAATTCCCAAAACGTGGTGAGAGTCGATAAATTTATCTTGGCAATTGCAAATCGAATGCGCAAAAACACAACCAGTGGCTACGCTACCACTGTGTCACAGTTACATCTAGTTAACATCGTGATTTTCCAGAGGCGTATATAAATGTTTGTCTACAGGAAACTGCTTTCAGATGTATGAATATGAATTAACTTAAAAATAATATGGATAAGTGGAATTTGAGTCAATAAATTTTTCGCTCGATTATCCTGCGAAATTCAGCTTTAAGTTTTCGTCCTGAGTGAGTTTAAGCATTTCACAGCCTTGCTTTTATTAGTGATGGTTAATGGAAAGGGAGGAACGACGTTAGTGAACACGCTGCTCCAAGCCAAAAACTACTAACCAAACTCTCCGATGTTTTTCTATCCATCCATTCACTAACAGTAGTGCATGTTGATGCGGACGCTGCAAACCTAGTCTGTTGACACATAATATACAGTGTGTAAAAGCCAAATGGAATAAATTCATTATTTCGGTTACTGTACATATTTATAAAAAGTCCCGAAACACGTCAAATTTAAATTATAACTTGACATTCTTTAACGTGAAAATGCAACCCCTACCTTCAACCCCCTTAGAATGACAGGTACAACCCCCAATTTTTTAAATGGGAAGTATAGGCTTGTGATATATCATTTGAAAGGTCTCTTCATTCTCTATTCAAAAATGTTATTGTTTTTAAATTTAATGCAAAAATTAACATAAAAAAAATTAATATCATGTTGTTACCGAAATTCGCTACAATACAATCAAAAACTAAAATGTAATGCAAAACGTAATAAAATGTAGAACACGAAAAAGAACTATGAATGTTAATGAAGTAGATGTTCAAAATGTTCTCCGCGAACGTCTTGGCAACATCCTAATCTCAAATAAAACTGTCTTCTAACATTATTTAACATATAAGGCGTGATCGACCTAATCGCAAGCGTTATTCGTTCTTTTAAGTCATTTAAATCAGAAGGTTTAGTTTTGTACACATGGCTCTTCACATATCCCCATAAAAAGAAATCTAATAATGTAAGATCAGGTGATCGCGCTGGCCATTCAATCGATCCTCGCCTCCCTATCCACCGATTGGGAAATATTGTATCGAGGTACTGCCGGACATTAAGTTGGTAATGTGGTGGTGCTCCATCCTGCTGAAACCATATCGTATTCGCTGGAACTTGAGGATTACCTGGACCAGGATATAAATTTGCCAACGTTGGAATGACATCATTTTGAAGTAGTGCCAAATAATTGTTGCCATTCAAGTTGCCCTCAATAAAAAAGGGACCAATTATATTGTTCCCTACAATCCCTGCCCAAACATTAACCTTTTGAGGGTATTGAGTGTGTTCTTGTCTCATCCAGTGAGGATTTTCCGTGGACCAGTAGCGGCAATTTTGCCGATTAGCATGACCGTTAAGTAAAAAAGTACACTCATCAGAAAACATAACGTCTTCTAATTGGATGATATTGTTATCCAACATGTCCATCATTTGCTCACAAAAAAAAGTTCTCCTATCAAAATCGTCTTCCATGAGCTCCTGAGTAGGTATCATCTTATACGGATGCAATTTATTTTCTTTTAATATGTTTGCTATCGATGTATGGCTAGCATTGAATGTAGTGGATGCCTGTCTACTCGATGTATGTGGGTTTTCCTGAAACTCAAGCAACACATCTAATTTGAGTTCATCACTCAGTGCATTAGCAGCTGCTTTTTTTATCTGCCTTACATGACCAAACTCGCGAAACTGCTTTTCTATTTTACTTATTGTTCCTTGGGATATAGGCGGTAAATTAGGAAATTTCTCATGAAATAGGCGAGTTACTTCCTGTTGTGTTCGGATGTTATCTCCGTAACCAATCATTTGTAAAACTGTTATTTTATGCATTTCCGTTAATCTCATTTAAAAAATTGGGGGTTGTACCTGTCATTCTAAGGGGGTTGAAGGTAGGGGTTGCATTTTCACGTTAAAGCATGTCAAGTTATAATTTAAATTTGACGTGTTTCGGGATTTTTTATAAATATGTACAGTAACCGAAATAATGAATTTATTCCATTTGGCTTTTACACACTGTATAGTGTGTCCATTATACTTTTACGGCGTAATTTGAAATGTGATGGAATTTATTAGGTCTGAATTACTTGTATTATAATAGTGGAAATAATGGCGGTAGATCCATTTCTGTAAAACGTGAACTTGTCAGTAAATAACACATTTTTTAAAAGGATTTATTTTCAAAAATACTGAGCGATGGAATAAAACAATCAAATTTGTTCAAATGCTCATTATATTTGAACAAATGTTCCACTTGGACTTTATACATTTACTCGTTTGATAAAGCTACTGTGTTAGCGAAACGCGTCACAAGTTAAAAGTTCAAATATGATGGAGTTTGAAACAAATTACATTCATTTCCATCTAGCATGTACAAAAATTAGTTGTTCCCTGTTGAAATGGTAGGGATGAATATTTTGTTTTTTTTTAAACATTTTGTTATTATTGATCTGACTGAATCTCATACAGTACTTAGCTCTCTAGTATTTATTTTATGGTTTTCCGCGACGGTCAAGCCAATTGTCGATTTATTGTCTCGATTGAGTTTCAGTTTCGGTTTTCTCCCTTGTAGTTTTTTCATATGCCACGTTACTCAAATGTTCAAATATCTTTGTTTGTTTGGTGAGTTTTCTTAAATATGACTGCCGCTTTTCAGAATATTTTTGTGCAGCTAAATAGTTATTTACGTAATTAGTGGGATATGGACATTATTAACGCACGCATGTGAAGTTTGCCCGACGAGGCCATAGGGCGAGTCGTGTAATCAAATAAGTGCGTTTATAATTCCTATCACACGTGTTACATACAAAATCTTATCTACAACTGTTTATTAGTATTATTAACAGTACCAATATCATAAAATGTAAAAAAATCAATACAACATATTTTTAACAATATCGACTGCAAACATGAGGTACCTACTGTGTGTCATATGCTGTGACCATAGCAACAAAGACAAACAAAGCTGTGAAAATGAAATAAATTAGTGATGTCATCAAATTGTCAAAGTTAAATGAACAAAAATCTGTAAAAATGAGTTCAAGCGAAGACAATCTCCTTTCGGAAATTGAAAATGCAACTTCCAGTGTTATTTCAAATATTCAATCCTGGTATTAATATTTTTTTCTACACTCACATGTATATTATCCATTTCCTGCACAGTTTACAGAATGGAAATGTAGGCCATATCTGTTAAGTGAACGTATATGATTTCATATACATCCTAGAACGTATATGAAATCCACCAATCAGCATTCGCGTTTAGTACTCGTCACTAATCTTTTTTCCAATTTAATGGAACGTCAAAATAATTTGTCAAAAAAAGTCTCTCCCAGAAGCAGTGGATTGAGAATATTCATTTACAAAAATAAACTCAAATAAAACAATCCGTATAAATTAATAACAAATACTAAAAACAGAATAAAATGGGTATTCAGGGGACTATCGATGGACATCAGTTCTTATAAAACTATTCAATACTTCTGACGTTAAACTAGTTCAAACCCCGATGGTTTAGAGGTAAACATACCAGACTCTTTTTTAATTGTTAATTTTATTTTTAAATAATTATTCTGCTTGATATTGATAACGACAACAGATAGACGCTTGAGATATTTAGCAGAATATTCATTATTATAGACAAAGGTACGGTACCCGTCGGGCGGGAGTCCGACTGGCAACATCTACTTATAACAAAAAATTGGTGATGACATAAAATTGAATTGGTACGATTATGAATAAAATTGTTGAAAATTTTTTAATTTCAAGCTATATTTATTTTACAGTTAATTCAATTGTTAATTTTCCAGATTTTTTCTTAAATGGCTCGTAGAAAAAATATACTGTTCGACTCGTGTGGATTGTCCATATCGCACTTCGTCCTCGTGCGATATGGCAATCATATCCACACTAGTTGCACAAACTACTATTCCAGATTCTTATTATCGCACTAGTGCGGTAATGTATCCAAAAACGCACTAGTGCGGTAATATATGTCATTATGACATTGGAAATAGTGTCAAATCGTACCCGATATATGACAGTTGTAGATAAAAGCAATTTGTTAAACTTCCTCCGATTAACCAATTTTTGTTGTTGTTAATAGTAGTTTTGAGAATTACAATATTTCAAACTGACAAAATTCAGTATCGCTGTCAAAAATTGTAGTTTTTCAATTTTTCCATAGCCTACGTGGTTGAGGTTGATGTAAATTTGAAGTTTTTGAAAAAATCTACTTTGAAAATTGGAAACGTTGGCATTGGGGAAATTTTGGATACCCTGTATAATTGAAATCAAATATACTAATATCGATGTTTTTCTGATCGTTACGTAAGCTCATGTTTGAAAATGTATTGAAATTACTCAACAGATTTGATGTCCTTTGTATGTCAGCTTGAAAAAGGTAATGTAAAATGATAAATTTTGACGAATTTCGTAATAACTTGGCAACGTTGTCTGGAATAGTCAAGAAAATTGACACAGGCCCGATGGTAATTCAGAAAGTGTGAAAATATCACCACTTCAGTGGAAAAAAATGCGCACTCCTTTTTTTGGAAGACACTTTTACGTCACACTGAATGTATACACGGTATGTTAAATCTAATACTTCACAGCTCAATTTCTTCTTGTAAGGTATTATTCGATTCAGGATAAATCTCTTTTGATTGATTCGTCTGGCATAATCTTATTTGGATTTTAACCACCTCTGCAATTTTCGTTTTTAGTGGGAAAGAGAAAAAACAATGTTATAGTGTAACTATTGTTAATGTGATGACCCATATTTTTAATCCCTTTGAAGAAAAAGCCGCCAAATGGCGTGCATAAAATTCTTTTATAAATTCGAATATTAAGAAATAATGCTTTTCAAATGTAATTCAAATTAATATAGTGGATTAAAATTAACCTGCATAAAATATGTGATACAATTCAAGGTCATCACATTGACATTAGATACACTATACGTGAATTTCCAGAATCAAGTAAACAACGAAAATCGGGATGATCCCTTTGTTGACGTGGCAACTGAATCTCTTTTTAATTATCTCATAGTCACTATAGATCAGGCTCGTCTCATTGTGGTTCTACAAAAGGATTCTAGTTACTCGTTAAACTTTTCGTTGTCGGTCTAATATTAGAATAACAAAAACCGGCCAAATACGAGTCGGACTCGCGCACTAAGGGTTCCATTATTTATAAGAACATAAATACAAGTGATTCATATTCATAGCTTCACTGAAAAGTAAACGAAAAACATATTAGGACGCATGGCGATTCAAGCTCACAAATATCTTCTGTAAGTTCCTTGTGGCATTACTTATTCTTGAAATTTTGAAAACTTGAATGTTTTAATTCGATAACTTTAAAATGGATGGATGAATTGATTTGACATTTGGCAGGTTGTTTTTAAATGTAAAAGGGCATATTTTGAAAGAAATAGTAGTTTGTGCAACTAGTGTGGATATGATGGCCATATCGCACGAGGACGAAGTTTGCTCAATCGTTCAAGTGCGATATGGACAATCCACACGAGTCGAGCAGCATATTTTTTCTACGACCCACTTAAGAAAAAATCTAGAAAATAAAAATTTCTATAAACTGTAATACTTATAACTTCAAATTAAACATTTTACCATTCAATTTTATGTTTTCACTAATTTTGCGGTAAACGTACAGTTCTTAAATGTCCAATTTGTATAATGCTACGGTTTCATTTTTTAAATATACGATACTGTTATAAGTAGATGCTGCCAGTCGGACTCCCTCATGAAGGGTACCGTACCATTATCTATAATAATGAATATTCTGCTAAATATTTCAAACGTCTACCTGTTGTTGTTATTATTATCAAGCGGAATAATCATTTTCAAAAAAAAAAGTGACAATTAAAAAAAAAATTTCACGGGAATCGAACCCGGGTCTACGGCGTGAGAGTCTGGATTGCTTACTACTCGACCACTGAGAAATATGAAAATTGATTATCTATAACGTCAGATGTACCTATTACATAATTTTATAAAATCTGAGGTCCCCTTAAATACCCATTTTATTCTGTTTCAAGTATTTGTTGGTAATTTCTACGGATTATTTCTTTTAAATTTATCTTTGTAAATGAATATTCTTGATCCAGTGCGCTTCTATGAGAAACTTTTTTTGACAAGTTATTTTGACGTTTCTTTTAAATTGAAAAAAGATGAATGACGGATACTAAACTCGAATGCTGATTGGTGGATTTCATATACGTTCTAAGATGTATATGAAACCATATCCGTTTAGTTAACTGATGGCCTGCATTTCCATTTTGTAAACTGTGCAGAATAGTAGTTTGTGCAACTAGTGTGGATATGGACAATCCACACGAGTCGAACATTATATTTTTTCTACGATCCATTCAAGAAAAAATCTGGAAAATAAACATTCGAATATACTGTAAAATAAATATAACTTGAAATAAAAAATGTTCAACAATTTTATTCATAATCGTACCAATTCAATTTTATGTCTCCACTAATTTTTTGTGATAAACGTACAGTTCTTAAATGTCCAATTTGTACAATGCTACGGTTTCCCTTTTTAAATATACGATGCTGTTATAAGTAGATGTTGCCAGTCAGACTCCCTCATGAAGGGTACCGTACCATTATCTATAATAATGAATATTCTGCTAAATATTTCAAACGTCTACCTGTTGTCGTTATTAATATCAAGCAGGATAATTATTTAAAAAGAAAATTAACAGTAAAAAAAATTTCCTCAAGGGGAATCGAACCCGGGTCTACCGCGTGAGAGTCTGGTATACTTACTACTCATCCACCAAAGAATATGAAAATCGTTGATCTATAACGTCAGATGTATTACATAATTTTTTCTTAAAAGGAACTAAAGTTCCTACCGTGTTTCCCGCGACACGTTCTACCTTTTTTTATTTTTCATTTCGACGTTTCGGTAGCGTTCCAGCTACCGTTGTCAAGATTAACTAGTGATAAAATTAATAAAATAATTTTTGGTCCCCATCTCACACAACGAAAAAATATGACAACACAAAGTCCCGTTTTCTAGAAATGCACTTCAACCAACTAGGGCAGGGCGGCAGCTATTTGTTGCTATATCAATATATAAAAAAAGGATCAAAACAACGTGATTTTTAAATATTCATTTTATTCTGTTTGTATTATTTGTTCTTATAGTGGCCGCAGAAATACATATCATCTGTTAAAATTTCAACATTCTCACTCAAACGGTTTTATGAGATACAGCCCGGGGACAGTCGGACAAACGGGTTATAATGACAATTATACAGGTTTGTGATAAACAAAAAATACTCTGATCGGAAGTAAAGCTGAAAATTCATTGTGCTGATAGAAAATGCCCTGGGAAAGGAAATCATCGGTAGCCGGCAACAGTCGCATTGGTCTAAAGTTTCAGTTGGCTCATCAAGCATTGACAATCGCATTTTCAATGCAGGTTATATGAGGAGTATTGAGAAAGCTACTGGAAACGATTTAAAACAGCATTATTGTCATACGCAGATTCACAGTAGGTACCAAACAAGTCACACTTCTCTATCGCACAAGAATTGCAGCTCTGGAAAAAAGGATGGTTATTCTAATCAGCCTATCAAAGAACGTTAGGAATTGATTTCCCATCTGAAGTAACGGCGAGTGGCCACAAAAAAGTGGAAAATTCTAGAATTGTGGAAAATCTTATCACGACATGTAGGCAGAGTAGGTACCATTGTGGCGATGGGAAAACTGTCACAGTTTTAGTAGGTACACGAACAGTGCACTTTGAGCTTAATAGACACGAAGCTACCTCAAAAGTTCAGTCCTAAGGGTAATTGGCCACATTAGAAGAGTCTTGCTGTTAAATCTCATGTCAGTTTTTTTTAGCTTATAAGAAGTAGCCTCCACGGAGCTAAACCTAGGTGTGATGTCCACGTATCGTGATAGAAGTTTAGATCCATATTCCAGGCAAAAATCTCAGCTATCAATACGTGGTTGCAAATGAGCATCTGAAGTGGGTATAGATAAAGGCCAAAATTATACTCTCAGATAGTCCGGCAGCTCTGAAATCATAAGCATGCTCAAGCCTTTAGATCAGAGCTACACTGGTCTAGAATTCTCTTCAGAATTTCTCAACCCTGGCAAACCACAATAATCTGATATTTAAGTGGATTGCGAGGCACAAGAATATTGCAGAAGATAAAACGGCAGACACTGCATTCACTGGCCATGAGCCAGCATTTGGAATATCAAAAACTGTAGCACGTGGTTGTACATCTAGGTTGACTCAAACAAAACATCAGACATATTGGAGCCATGTGCAAAAGCAGAAACAAGACAAACTGCAGGCCAGATAGCTATCAGAGTCGCTGACTAATAAGTATTAAACTTCAGCAAGGGCCACATGAGAAAAGTCACCTTATACTAAGAAAATACATGCATACAATTGGCATATATATGGATGAACTTATCTGTGCCTGGAAGAGGAGGAAGTAGCTTCACACATCTCACTCGAATGTGAAGCATTGTCTCCCAGGAGATATAGACTCCTGAGGCAGGGTTAGGGGATTCAAGGAAGGATTTCTCCAATAAAGACCAAGACTGTTCCAACAAGGACTACTGGTCTCTTTAAATAAACGATACAGCCGGAAAGAGGAAATGCGTGGATGCTGAGGCGTTGAGTTATCGAGGCCCTGGTCTAGTGGTGTCAATCTTACCGTGATAGCGTACACAGTAATATTAGTGAGATAAAGTTATTTTATTCGCGTCATGATATACAGGGTGTCCCAAATGAGAGTGACTGATTTTAAACATAAATGCCCAGCTTATTATTTGCTCCAAAGAGATGGGGTTTTCACTAGTTTCACTAGTTCATAAAGGAGATTTTTTTAGGCTTGGCTAGCGTCTCATCTCATCAACACAGGGTGCTTTACTTATGTTGGTCACATTCAAAGGGAGGAATATGTATTATTTTAAATGAAGCCTCCTATAATCTTCTGATCTCATTCGAAAGAGCAATCATTCTCTTAGTACGAGACAGATTATGAAAAACGAGTAATGGTATGTGAGACTTTACTTGACTTATTAAGAAAAAACCCAATTCATTATGAATTATATCTGATGATCAGTTTCATATTAATGACATGTGTAACAAACATAATTGTAGAATATGGGGTTCTCAAAAACCAATTTATTTCAATGAATTTGTTGTTATGCGTCAAACGGTCACAGCATGAGTAGATTTTAGGCATCAAAATACGTTCATATGAAACTACTAATTAAAAATGTACTACTACATGAAACCTCGAATATCTTTGTTGTTAATGAAACAAAAGAAAGAAAACTATACATTTTTGGAAAGGAGAATGATTGCTCTTTCGAATGAGATCAAAAATTATAGGGTGTTCCATTGAAAAAATACATATTTTCCCCTTTGAATTTGACCAACATAAGTAAAACACCCTGTGTTGATGAGATGAAATGCCAGCCAAGCCTAAAAAAATCTCTTCAATGGACTAGTGAAAATAGTGAAAACCCCATTTCTTTGGAGCAATTAATAAGCTGGGCATTTATGTTTAAAATCAGTCACTCTTATTTGGGACACCCTATATTTCAATGGCCTTCATATTATTCATATTAATCAATAAATTCCCATTCAACTTGATGCTGCCTTTTTTCCTTAATGCCATTTTGTCAATATAATGTATTTCAAAATTCGATAGTAATGAAATGCGCATCTATACGATATCAACATTTCAAATCTCCTTGGGGGAAAACTATCCTGAAAAATGAATAAACTGGTAATACTATTCATATATTCAGGGTCGTATTTAGCAGGGGCTGTATAAATTACAGTCTCCAAAAGCCTTCAAGAACAAAGTATATATTCTAACATTGTTTCAACGTTCAAACAATGGAGTTAGAGTTGAATATAGCTCTTACATAAATGAGGTTTAACTCAACCAATTCGTCAACAGAAGAGAAAAAAACGGAAAAAGTAGCCAAATATTCCGGAAAAAAGTAACTACGAAACGAATACAAAATTGAGTGCATTCTTTAAAAACACAGATATCACACTGATGTACAATACCACGTTGATGTTCACATCTTAAGACTTCCCCCTTATCGTAAACTTAACCCAAATGAAATAATGCGGGATCAGTTTAAAAGTCAACGCTCTGTTATTCTGTACCCCTACACTGCCATCTGAAAGTAAATTTCACTGTAGCAGATCTTCATCTTGGCTAGAAGAGGTCCATTATGTCGATCAAATACACGCTTTTATAAATAGAAATTTGGTATATTGAAAAAAAAAATCGAAACTACTTAACCAGTTTACTTCTCCAACACGGTTTTTTTACAAAACGATTAGAAGGGGATGAGGGAAATCCAATTCACAAAATCACTCCATAAATATATTTATGAATAAAGCATGAGAGAATATTTAATTATATAATAATCTAGTATTGAATAGATGAGTTTTTTACTTGATGAAAATTTCTATTGATACGATGAAATTAATTTGTATAAGCCTTCAATATATTTGAATCTATGGTTAATACTTGTGACGCGTTTGGCTAACAAAGTAGCTTTATCAGAAGGGTGACGGTACCTGTAATGAAATTTTTTTAATTCAAACATCGCATTAATACGGAATTTCAGTGATATTGGAAAAATAGTTAGAAAATTCTGAGAAATAAAGTATAAAAAATAGGTTGTGAAGTATAGAAAAATCATGTTGGCTATTAATATTTCAAGTTTATAGAGTTCTTCTGTTCAAGCTTTACGGTAAGTTTGATATTGATATTAATTGAGTTACTATAGGTAATGAAGGTAGTGCCGGTGAAGCTAAAATGTCGTCCTCACATCGGTGCCATTATTCAAATTTCTCACTACCCTAATGGATGATGTTTTCTATAGTATCCATGAAAGTTTCTACTAGGGGGTTACACATAATCAAACCATCATTACTGTTACAAACCTGTCACAAACTATCACATACAGACATAACTATTCACAACAGTTCAGTCCACAAATTCAGTTATGAATTAACAGCTTTCAATAGTATGATACACAGATGTTCAACAGCACTATCAAATACTATCAATTACAGTGAAGAGCTAAGTAGCATTGAACAAATAGCATACAATAATAACCACGATCCAAATTCAACTGACAATATCATAAATAAAAAGAGTTCAAACAGACTTTAAGACAAATAATTCCTTCTAATGAGAATGATAATCAATCCAAATGTCTACTAACATACTTTGGAATACCATCCCTAAATATTAGATTATGTTGGGAAACTTTAGACATGAATATTTAAAACCGATTACAATATATCCAAACTCATTGGAAATAACAAATCTAAATTATCAAAATGAAACAAATCAGAATGAATTAACATTTGTTATAGTGACAACTATATTTATATCGGTACTTACTAGAATTGCAGAACACAAACAACGTAGCTATGACAACAAAAGATATGATTCAAATAATTTATCAGCAAAACAACACACTTTTGATTCAAATTTTGAAATTTCTCATGTAGAGCCCAAATCTTTCAAATTAAATCTTCCAGAAACCCTGGCGATAACAACAAAAATTCAGGTAATCTTCTTACCGACCAAAATGGATATATCAACCATTCTCCCTTATTAAACTTATTTATCTAGAAGATAGTTCAGGAGGGATTGTTGTGAATGTTGTGAAGGTGAATATTTTCAAATTACGAACCTTTTTTTCGTACTTCATTCCCAGTGAAACATTTTCCAATTATTTTTTCAATATCATCAAATTGTATATATAATATGGTATAAATTGGAAATTTGTCCTTATACCTTCACCCGATGATAGAGCTACTGTGTTAGCGAAGTTTAAGTTGAAGATATACTCAAATTTAACGAAGATTTAAGAGGATTGAGTTGTTTTTTAGACGACACTATTTGAAAGTTGCTCGTTCTGTATTCATTTACATACCGGAAGTTGCGTTTTGAGTGTTCCATTTAGTGAAACTGACAGTTTGGTACTGCAAAACACTTTCGAGACGCTCTGGTAAAGATATACATACTCCATCTCCATCCAATCCAATAAATATTGATAATTGTCCTGGAGGTACAATCAACATTATTTTTTGCAAATAATTAATAAATTAATATTGACATTACAAATAATATATCATTAAGTACATTATATTGCTCAATAAATAAAATGTTTATAATTCTCTATTATTTATTTTCTTTCCTCAGTGTTATTAAAAAAGTAAAAGTTTTGGATCTTATGCGTCGTCTAAAATATGTTGTGTACGCCGCGGCTGAAATACTACTTTGTTGGACTCGTCTGTTGCTCGCCTCCACAGTATAGGAACGAACCAGTAGTATTACTATTATAAATTTCATTCATAAATTGCCAGAGCTTTTGATGACCTTGAACGAATCGCTTTACGATTCATTTTACTTTTCATAGGCGTAGGTAGCATAAGTTTCAAAATGACTTGAACGTGTTAAATGTTTTCTTAAATATTGTAGAACAGTACACTGATGAGTGAATAAAACAATAGTATCATACAAAATATTCATTGGTTTAATGGTTTAATGGTATCCATGCCAAAAATGCTTATAAACTATAAAAATAATAATGTATGTATGTCCGAAAAGCCGCATAATAAATAATATTATTCGCAAATTCACCACTTGCACTTTGGTTGGATCGCAGCACAGCACTGGCCGCCGGATGAGATACTCGGGAGTGTGACGTCACGATATAACATACTGGTTCGTTCCTATACTGTGCTCGCCTCGCTTCGCTCGTCTCGCAATTTTCAGACTCGTCCAACAAAGAAGCACTCTCAGTCCTTGGCATACAAATAACTATTATTCCAAAGTGCAACAATCAAGTGGATAACCTGTAATTGATTTTTTATATCTAATAATAAATTTTATATAAACATTACTTCATTGACATTGACATTAGTTCTTGGCTTCGAATACATTATAATCTGAAAACTTTAAAGATCCACCCCTGCACATATTTGAAGTTTCTCCCTTTACAGCTTTATTGAAAGGCGGACGATGTTTTCGTATATACATTTTGGACATACGAGCAGACGTTCAATAAATTTTATATTGATAAGACCGTCGGTTATATCTACCATATAATTTATGAAGGTACGAACATCATAGAAAATCCTTTTAAAGTTTGAAATACATACCGCAAAAAAGCAGCGAAGGTGACGTTGTCTATATGCCAATCAAAAATGATATCGTAAACACGAGAGCTGAATAAGATTATCATGAAAGGACTTTGATACGTTCAACTTGGTCTATTTTAAGTCGTTTTTTTTTCTAAATATTCATATAAGAATATTTGACTGCTGGTAAGACATTAGAATGGTTTAAACGACACTAACTGAAACATCCAACAAAATTTTGGTGGAGGGCACTTTTGATGTGAATAGAGGTTTAAAACAGGGGGATCCACTTTCGACATCTCTATCCAATCTGGTGCTAGAAAGTATAATAAGAGACAGCTTAATATATCCAAAAGCAATAATACCTGAATTATAAAAAACACCAAGTGATAGCCTATGCAGACGACATCGCAATAATAACAAAGTCACAAAAAGAAGCAAAACTTCAGAAATTTAGAACATAAATCGAGACATTATGGCCTTCATATAAATGAAGGTAAAACTAAATATTTCAAATGGATGCTGGCGAAAACAAGAGTATATAATATACAACAAGCAATGGTGGAAACTATTCGTTTCAAAAAGTAAATCACTTTGAATATCTGGGAGTAACAGTGACAGATAAAAGCGATGAAGATGTGGAAATAGGATAGGATTGTTAAATGACCCTAAATACAATATTGTAACGTTTATTCTAATTTTCTATTCACAATTAATTAATATTTACAGATTTATATTCAAATACAGTCCTTATTTAATAATTTATATAATACACCAAACACACACTAACTATAATTTATATGAGAGTCACTAAATGAACACTTTATCGAGGCGCGATTGCTTTCTTTCATTATCAACACTAACTCCGCTGCGATGCTCGTCGCCTATTTATACTCGCACGTCTTGTAGTTCTAGAAAACTCCCGAAGTTCTGGTGGATGCGCTGGGTTTTTCCAGATGTTACCTATTCCAGATTATTCTCGAAAATAAGGCGGAGGAGCCATAGTCGTATCATATGGGAATTTCACTGGGGGCACTAATTGAGCACATTAATGCAGCAGCTCGCGTAACAATATTCAGTACAAATAGTCATAAATACATCCGGTAAATAGGCAAAAATTATTATATAAAGGCAGTGGCTGCGTGTCCGAGTTCGGACAATTAATTATTCTTACTAAATGTCCGACATCGGACATTTAATTTCAATTGCTATATGTCCGCTGCCTGCGGGTGGTTCAGTTAACCAATACAATGGAGGTTGGTAAAACATTTAACAGCTACAGTGATTACATGAAAGCCCTCAGAGCTTATGAAAAAGAAAACTTTGTAAAATTTTACAAACGTGATAGTAAAATTCTAAAAGGAGACCGGAAAGACAAGAACTGCATTTACGAATATCTGAAATTCACTTGTAAGCAAGGAGAAAAGTTGTTTAGGAGCAATTCCAATGGCAAGAGACCAAATACTAGGTAAACCAGCAAATATAGTACATATCATTAAATTTTTTAGCATTACTAACTTTATTGCAGATCTCATCGCACTACTAACTGCGATGCATATATAACAATTAATTTTCAGAGTAAGACGAAAAAGCTAAAAATCACCCAGTTAAATAACGAACACAATCACACTGTTTCAAAAGTAAGTTGTAGGTACAGTCAAGTCAATTATCATAGTTAGTATAATTTCTTTGTGATATTTTATTTTATTGTAATATATTAGTATGTAATTTCAAAGGAATTGTATCAGTACTATGCACCAGTACGAAAATTAGAAGGGGAAGTATTAGAGAAAACCAAAAATATGATTAAAATGAGAGAAAATAAAAAGGTAGAACGTGTCGCGGGACACACGGTAGGAACTTTAGTTCCTTTTAAGCAAAAATTATGTAATACATTTGACGTAATAGATTAACGATTTGCATATTCTTTGGTGGTAAAGTAGTAAGCATACCTCTCACTTGGTAGACCCGGGTTCGATTCCCCGTGGGGTAGTTTTTTTTTATTGTTAATTTCATTTTTAAATAATTATTCTGCTTGATATTAATAACGACAACAGGTAGACGTTTGAAATATTTAGCAGAATATTCATTATTACAGATAATGGTACGGTACCCTTCATGAGGGAGTCCGACTGGCAACATCTACTTATAACAGCAGTGTATATTTAAAAAGGGAAACCGTAGCATTATACAAATTGGACATTCAAGAACTGTACGTTTACCACAAAAAAATTAGTGGAAACATAAAACTGAATTGTTAAATTCTCAATTTGAAGTTATATTACAGTTTATAGAAATTTTTATTTTCTAGATTTTTTTAAGTGGGTCGTAGAAAAAATATGCTGTTCGACTCGTGTGGATTGTCCATATCGCACTTGAACGATTGTCCTCGTGCGATATGGCCATCATATCCACACTAGTTGCACAAACTACTATTTCTATCAAAATATGCCCTTTTACATTTAAAAACAACCTGCCAAATTTCAAATCAATTTATCCTTCCATTTTAAAGTTATCAAATTAAAACATTCAAGTTTTCAAAATTTCAACACCCTGTATTTCGAAAAGTAAATGTGCCAAACCCCTCAATCCTCATGTCATTTTGACAACCGATGCCGTAAATAAACAAAAAAGATCAATCGCGCAAAAAATTATGGAAATAATAGTAAAAATGTATCCGAACAAATTCAAGTAGATCACCAGCACTGCGAATACCAGCTTTGCATAGAATTTCAATATAGCGTCGGTGGTTCAGTGGTAGAATGCTCGCCCGGGTTCGAATCCCGGCCGGAGCATATGAATCGCTGCTTCGTAAACGAGAGAGACTACGGAGAGAGCACAAGCACGCAAGCAAGGCACATAACGAAGCAACGTAACATAACGTAGCGTAACGGTCAGATCTTTTGCGTCGCGACCCCCGGTCGCTCAAACATAACCTGACGTAAAGAACTATAGTTCCAAAAAATTGATTCAATCTCATGGTATGACAACCAGTAAAAAAAATTGAAATACAATCTTTAAGATATATACATAATGGATACTATTATTTTTTTCAGATTGTGAATCATTTGTATTGGAGGAGGACGGGGAATTTAGAGGACTACAATTTCAATCGAAAGAGATGAAAATGCTCGCGGTAGCTTATCCTGAGTTTATGTGTATTGATGTCACCTATAAACTACTGGACATCAGAGCTCCAGTGTATATTTTCTTAGTGGAAGATTCGAATGGAGTTTGTTAATGTATGGAGACTCGAACAGCCTAAAGTGGATGTGTGAAACATTCAAATCTAATAACCAGCAATGGTCAAACATAAAAACAATAATGACCGATAAATACATGAATATTTGTTCTGAAAAAATGTTTTCCAGAAGCGACATTGCTTATATGCAAGTTCCATGTCTTAAAAACTTTTCAAAGGCAAATTACCTAAAAACTTGGAATAACATCTATGGAAAGAAATCTTTCATTAAGTTATGTTCAAAAATTATTATATAGTAAAAATTCAGACGAATATAATGAAATTTTGGAAGAAATGAAAGATCATGTTCCTAGGTCTGTCTGTCGACACTTGGAAAAAAATTGGACCTCTATTAAAGAAGATTGGGTAGCAGCTCTAAGTGAAGCTGAATGCTCATTTTCTAATACAACTAATAACAGGTTAGAATGTATCAATCAGAAACTAAAATCAGCTATTTCACGTTATACCTCTTTGGGAGTATTCATTGACCATTTTTTTTTTGTATTCTTAATAGTATTCGTGACAAACACAATTTTGAAATGTTTACTATGTTACAAAAAGGAACAACCTTAAAGCCGTTTGAAAATAATTTGAAAGAATATAAGGAACTATTAACACCCTATGCATACAATTTTATCAAAACACCGCATTATAAATCTAAGAAAGTAGTTATCAAAAAAGATGCCGCTGGCCTAGTGAGTGTATGTGACTCCCTAAGCCGCACTTACACAACAACAAACAATCGTTGTGACTGTAAATTCATAAAACAAATGAAATTGCCTCGCTACCATATACTAGCATTTAGAAGTTTTGGAAACACGGAGTTATTCGTAAGGTCACTTTGTGGAGAAAGGTGGACTAAAGAATATTATGTTGCACACCATAATCTATTCCAAGATAAAGTAGAAAATCCCAGGGATAATAATTCCAATATTGTTGAAATTGATGCCTCTGTCAAGTGTTACAAGTTTTAAAAGAAAAGCGACTTTAAGAGTCAGAATCAAAAGAATAATTTGGTGCTAAATACAATACAAGAGTTAGCACAAGTAGCATCGGAAGAAGGAACTCTGGAATTTGAAAATAAATTAAAAATTCTCGAAGATTTAATAAATCATTGGAAATTGGGTATGAAGATTATTCTTGTCGAAACCGTAGTAAATGATAATTTTTTAAATATGGATCAGTCTGAAAATGTTATTGCTTCGATATCTTCCTATAAGGAAATCAATTTGCTCCCTCAAGACATTGTCGTTGAAGAAGAAATAAGTTAAACAAATCAAGAAGATAATAATCATTTGCTTTCTCAAGAAATTGTCGTTGAAGAAGAAATAAGTGAAACAAATCAAGAAGATAATAATTTAAATATAAATGAAACTCTTAATTTAGTCTTCGAAAATGACGAAAACATTTTGTTACCTCAAAACGTCGACACCGAAGGAGGAACAAAAAAACTTACAACAGAGCATCCAGAAACAAATCTAGCAAATATTGATTTTTATGACTTACAAGTAAGCAATTTAGATGATAGAGAAAGAATAGCAAACATGAAAATGCCTCTTCGAATAAAAAGAGGAAGGGGGCGTCCAAAAGGACATTTATTAACAGCCATTGGTCTTCCAAAAAAAAAGTTTAAAACTGAGTGAACTTAGAAACTCACTTAAGATTAGTATTTAGGTACTCATTAGCAATACCAAAATGTAATTATGAGTACATATTTATATTGTGTTGTTTATTCTGTTTTTGTACAGTACTTATTTTTAAAATAAACAAATTAGGACTCGCAAGTGTTGCTTATCAATTAATTCGGCTACCGGATTATACATTCAGTATAACTACCTTTTTCAGTATCCCACATCGGATGTTTAGGATCAACGTTCATGGCTCCAGCCTCGGACATATAGCAGTTGAAATTGAATGTCCGATGTCGGACATTTGGTAAGAATAATTAAGTGTCCGAACTCGAACTATGGACACGCAGCCACTGCCTTATATAAAATACGATACATCAATTTTATCGAATAGTCCAGTAACTGAAGACCTGAAAAAAGGCAAACCTATCAATATATTTGTCCAATAATTTTTTTGGCTTGATTTGTAGGTCTTGACAGGTACTTCAAAGGGAGAAAAAGTTCTCCAAGATTGCCCCTTAGCTAAGGGCCCAAAATGGCCCCCAAGCCCCCCAAAGAACGGTTTCCCGCCATTATCTCCCGAAATATGCAATTTGGAAAATTGTTGTTCGAGTAAAAAGTGGAGGTCGTTAAATTATCTACAAAAATGGTCTCGATCATTTTTTTCCAGAATGCAATAGTTTTCGAGATAATCGCATCCAAACGTCCCTCGCTTACGCGACTGCACTACCTCTATAAATGCTACCGTCTATAAAATTAACTTGTAAACCGGCGGACAAATTCTTCCATAACTCGGTCAAAAATTAATATTTTTCGATGATTTTAAGTTCATTGTAATGGGAATATCCATAGGTATCAACATGTGTACCTTAAACCCCGTTCTCGCCCGTCGAGGACATTGCAAAAATTGGCCAATGTTATTTTTCCCCAATATTTTGGCCTCTTCCATTAAATCATTGACATTTTATTTATTTTAAATGGTTTATTATTCCTTGTTTTTTTAAATGGGGTCTGGGGAGGTCCTGAATGTTCCTAGAAATTTTTTTGCAGTATCTTTGTGGCGTTTCAATAAAAAGTTTATTTATTCTTTGCATTTTTCAGTCGTTTTCGGAGCTCTCACAAATCTTTCAAATTTTCTCGGTCCCTGGAAAATGAGTGCATTGTATTCCGAATGAAAATATTGGTTCAGAGAGTAGACATAGTAAGCTTTCAAATGGTGTGCATTTAATAACAAAATAATTGAACATTAGTTCTTTATTTTCGCTTGTTTACAAGATTTGTCAGAACTCCGAAAACGACTAAAAAATGCCAATAAATAAATAAACTTTTTATTGAAACGCCACAAAGATACCGAAAAAAAATTTCTAGGAACATTCAGGACCTCCCCAGACCCTATTTGAAAAAACAAGGGATAATAAACCATTTAGAATGAATAAAATGTCAATGATTTAATGGAAGAGGCCAAAATATTGGGAAAAAATAACATTGGCCACTTTTTGCAATGTCCTCAACGGGCGAGAACGGGATTTAAGGTACATATATTGATACCTACGGATATTCCCATTACAATGAACTTTAAATCATCGAAAAATATTGATTTTTGACCGAGTTATGGAAGAATTTGTCCGCCGGTTTACAAGTTAATTTTATAGACGGTAGCATTTATGGAGGTAGTGCAGCTGCGTAAGCGAGGGGACGTTTGGATGCGATTATCTCGAAAACTATTGCATTTTGGAAAAAAATGATAGGGACCATTTTTGTAGATAATTTAACGACCTTCACTTTTTACCAAATTGCATATTTCGGGAGATAATGGCGGGAAACCTTTTTTTGGGGGGCTTAGGGGCGCAATCTTGGAGAACTTTTTCTCCCTTTGAAGTACCTGTTTAGACCTACAAATCAAGCCAAAGAAAATTATTGGACAAATATATTGATAGGTTTGCCCCTTCAGTTACTGGACTAGAATGTATAATCAAAAGTATAATTAAAATAAACATCAAAACACAGCTACGACAAAATAGATCATTGAATGGAAACTTTGAAAAAGTTATTGCAAAAAGTAATAAAACCTATTGCCCTATAAAAAAAAGGTTGCAACGGAAAACGTTTTACTAGTTTGCTGAAAGCCTTATTCAACTTTCCAACGACTTTTTCTTTATAACACTATTGAAATACATTATATAAGGTGTTTTCAAATTACACGCACAACGTTTGCTTGTAGATACTTTTGGTAAAATTGGACGAAATGATATAAAGATTGAGGGGTCCAGCATACTTACTTTTAGAAGTACGAGGTGTTGAAGTTATAAAAAATTAAATGTTTTAATGTGATAACATCAAAATGGATAAATGAATTGGTTTGATATTTGGCAGGCTGTTTTAAAATGTAAAAGAGAATATTTTGATGGCAAAACATGTTCCAATTATTGATTAATTGGTGTACATTCGGAAGAATATGTCAAGAGAAGTGAATAAGCTGGACGCCTCAATCCCTATTTCATTTTTCCCAATTTTACTAGAGCAAACGTTGTAAGTGTCATTTGAGAACACCGTGTATAAATTCGAATCTAGTCGATTAGTTTGTGGTGAGGAGATTCTTGATTTCGTCGGTAGGACCGAGGTCGCATTTCAAGTATTATAACTATGAATATCCGCGTGGTATTTGCACAAGATGTGCTGGAGCCAATACTTGACCTACAACTACTAGACATGATGAGCTTGGTAACGGAAAAAACTGTAGAGTCCAGCGAACTACAGACGTTAGTAGAAGTAGAAGATATTAGTAAGTTAGAAGGTAAACTTTTGGCACAGCAAATATATATAATTAAATGAGCTCCTCAGAAGTCAAATTGGAACGAATGTAAGAAAATTATTTTGCATTTTTTCACTATGCTCCGAGCATTTCATTTTGGCTTTCAGACAATTTTAATTTTACTTATAAATAGAAAAATGGAGACAAAAGAAAACTGTATCGAAAAAATCTGTGAACCTGAATAATTCAAACAACATAAAGGTCAAATGAATAACATGTAAGAATAGAAAAACCCTCTGACTTTCATGCCCTTTGAATTGATTTCACTCAAATATGAGAAGCTACCAGTCAAGGACAAAATAGTAACAGACACATTGATATATTGGAGGACAACTTAAATATTAATTTAACATCGTATCAAATGGCACATGAGATAGAGTGTGGAGCTTTTCGAAGGGTTAGGAATGGGATTAGATTCCACTATGCTGGGAGGGGACTAACTCTAGTGAAAAGAAGTGTTTCCAAACTTTTTGTAGTAAGTTAGTGATTTTTTTTATATTTATGGCAAATCGATAAAATTGGAATGTTCAAATTCAAAAAATCGAGTTACTAGTCGATAACAGCAGCTCAGATGAACTACTAAATTTATCAACAAATGTTATGTTGATATGGTTCCTATCTTATGCTCTAACCAAAAATATTGTTTGGCAATAATAAGCAAATTCAAATATTTTCCACCTACGAATAGTGACCTGTTGGTAGTGAGAATGGGGGAAATTGATAACTTATTAATTTCTACTAACAATAATATGAGTATCATTCTCATCATCATAATCATAAACCTTAATATACCCGAAGGTGTTTTGTCCATACAAGGTTTCTACTTAAGTATTTCAGTCGTTTTTATACACAAATTTTACCCAGCTGCTTCTATTTCGTACAAGTTCTTTCCCTTCCTTCCAGCTCTTGTTACTTTTTCCCAGGATACCAGCTATTACATCATCCCATTTCCTTCTAGGCCTGTCTCTAGATCTTCTATTTTTTGGTTTGGTTTGCCATATCAACTTGACTTGTCTCGAGTTGTCCATTCTTACCATATGTCCAAACCACTTCAGTTGTTGTCGTTCTATACTGTTTATGATCGGCTCGACCTCCAATTCCTTTCTAATAACTTCATTTCTCACTCGGTCTTTTTTTGTGATGCCCTTCATGCCCTTTAGAAATTTCATTTCTATGGCTTGTATTTTGCTCTTCTGTTGTTCCGTGAGTACCCAGCTTTCACAACCATAGATCAGGATCGGTTTGAATATGGTTTTGTGGACTATCAGCTTTGTCTTCGTCGACACTTCTTTCTTCCTTACAAGCGTGTTACTTAATGAATAGTACAACTTGGTTACGCTTTCTATCCTGTTGTTAATTTCTGCTTCGTTCTTTCCGTCTTTGTTTATCAAGACACCTAGATACTTGAAGTTATCCGTTTGTTCTAATTCTTTATCGCTTAAACTAACAACTGTTTGGACTTCGTTTCTACCGATCACCATTATTTTTGTTTTATTCAAATTAATTTTTAGGTTGTATTTCTTCAGTGCTTCATACCATAGATTTAAATTGTTTTGCAGGTCCGTTTGATTCTTGGCACATATCATCAGATCGTCTGCGAAGGCACATTCTGTTATATAGGTTGGTTCCAGATTTCTGTAGCCCACCAGAAGTTTCTTTGCTTGGACTTCCTTCATTACATCGTCTGGTATAAGGTTGAATAAGGTGGTGCCTAGAACTCCTCCCTGTCTTAAACCTTCTCTAGTTAGAAACTGCTCAGACTAGACATTATTTGTTCTTATGTAGTTTCTGGTGCATTGGTATAAGCTGGCTATGCTGCTCCTTAGTTCTTCGTTGACCCCTCTGTTTCTTAAACTGTTCCATACTGTCTTCCTTGAAATACTGTCGAAAGCTATTTCCAAATCTATGAATGCTACATACATAGTGCTATTATGAAACTTCTCAATCATTTGTTTTATGGTGAATATGTGGTCTTGTACTTATCTTTCTCTCCTAAATCCGCTCTGTGAGTCTTCCAGCTGATGTTCAATTTTGGTTTTTAATTTACAGTCTAACAATTTTTCGTATACTTTTGACACAATGCTTAATAATGTAATACCTCTATAATTGTTACAGTCTCTATTGTTACCTTTTTTGTGAAGAGGCAGTATCATTCCTATCTCCCAATCTTTAGGAATTCGGTGTTCATTCTATTGAACGAAAATTCCATTCATGATCTTCAAAAATTGATGCTTTCCCTAGATCTTTCCACAATTGCAGGAAACAAGTCTAGTGGTAGAATTAAATGAGAGGAATTTTAATTTTTCAAGCTTGTATGTGAGTGTTTTCTGATATTATGCTGGAGAATTCAAACAACTCCAGGTCAAGGAACCTTTAGAGTCACTAAAAGTGTAACAAGATCAATCACCGGTCTCTGCACCCAATAAAAGCACATACAGATGCATAGGAATGAAAAAGTCAGCCTTATACATTATCTTCCAGCTCACTGGAGCTATCAATTCATAAGACTAGGGAGCTCAAGAAAGGATTTCTCAAAAAAAGGATCCTAAGGAAATAGTTGAGCCTTATAAGTACGAGTACCTACATGAACATTGAAACTAGAGGCTGAAAAGCCAGGGAGTTTATTGCTGGAGTGGACCAAAACATTTACAAGGGCATCTTCAAAGATTATTGCTAGATTTATATTTAGTATTTGGATAGGAATACCGTCGAAGAGTTCGTATAGCAAAGCACTCCAGACTACTAGTATAACCAGCATATCACAGCTCGAAAGCATTATACCAAAGTGTACGAGGAATAATGTTCATATGCCGTCTAGGAGGAGGCGTAAATTGGAGCTCCCAAGTCCATGGATATAAGGATCGATAAAGATCAAATGAAGAACAAATTCTCCGGTTGGGGGTGGTATGCTTTCGGCCTTAGTCACAGATATTAAACGACGTTAACTAACAAAGGAAAGAAACCAGTTCATTTTTCAATCAGGAATTCCCTAATAGGGTATTTGACAATTTTTTTTAAACAGCATTAGAAGATTGTCTGACCTCAGTTAAGTACTCCAAATTTTTTTTCAAATTTTTTACTAAGCGGGAAAGTTGCCAAAACCAACTTTAAACTTTTTATATTTAAACTACCGCATCCCGAGCGACTTGACCCTGACCAGCCGAATCGGAACCATCGGCTCGACCTGCGGCCGCCCACCTGAGCTGGCCTATAAGAAACAAGCAAGCAGCGAGACCTCTTACCTCACAATAAACTCACATATTTTCCCGCGCTGAGTAAATATTTGAAAATTACCATTTTTGTTAAGTTAATAAAAAATCACTGGTTTAATTTATTTGTGTGAAATATTGATTTCTGGCATAATAGTACCACAAAGTACCTGCTCCGACTCTTTTTTAATTTTTCCGCTCATAGGAAAATACCCTATTGTATCCCAAAATCTTCATTTGTAATACTACCCAATTACGATCTCGAATTTTGTATAAAAAATGTGTAAATACTATACAGGTAAAAACGGTCCTTCCCTCGAGAAAAATATGTTCATTTCAAATTGGTAATACGTGGATGGTAATAGAGCTCAAGACACTTATTAAATATTTTAACGATCTCATTTACCCAAATAAAAGGGTTTTTTCCATGTAGACGCATCGCCCTGAGTGCGTAGTAATATTATTAAGGAATTTGAAGGCTATACCAAGTGAGAACGGCAAGTCCAGGTAAAAAACCCAGATGGAATTGCCAAAAGTTATTACGTCATGAATTATTCAGAATTCTCAACTGCCCACAGCAATATTCCAACGACTTTGCGGTCGGGAATATTATTTATTTGCTACTATTGCTTTAGTGTACAATACGGTATAATAATTTATCCGTAGTAGGTAATTTAGTGAAGGTGAAATACAAGAGACGAGGGTGGCGAAAGTGATTTAGAACTGTCTGGAAATTATTTTTGTAAATAATCAAAGCTGAATTTTATACTCCGTTCGGAAATGTGATTTTTAAAACTGTTGCAGACCTTATAATCAATAATTTGAATTTTCATAGGTATCTATAAGAATGTTAATAAACATGATCACAACAGCCAGTGTGGCCCATTAGAGAGACGATAGGTTGTACAAAAAATCTTGTCAAATGCGTTTTACTCGCGTGACGACTAGCACGTTTTGCAGTGTGATTACAAATTTTCCACACCGAGAGAAGAGTTATTTATAGACAAATAAACTGATTTGTTTGACCCCCCTTTGTTTGAAACTAACATTGTTTATTTATTATTAAGAAGCCATATTAACGTGAAAATATTGGGAAATTTTGATATAAAAAAAGATTTATTCGAGTGTAATTTCTTTATTGTGAAAAAATGTGTTCTTCTTTATGCACACCTTCATACAATTCTTTTTCAGAAACTATAAAAGTCTACGAAGCACAATATAATATTTTGTTATAAAATATAACGATGCTATTTGGGTAAAAAAACATCTTCAATAATATTTCATCACTTTGAAACAACAAATTAAATATTCATAGTAAATAATTTAAAAGTTTTGACAGAAATTCACACTTTTTAAATAAACCTATAGATTATCAGCCTCAAATAAGATCTACTTTATACCGAAAAAAAAGTATTTCAGTATAATTGTACATTGTCACGAGAAAAAAAACTTATTTGCTACAAGTCACATATTCCTTCACCCGTAAGAAATGACATTAGCCTACAAATTATATAGCAATTGAAACAAAGAATTCTCACCCCACCTTTTCCTATTATTCAGTAACCGTCCCCACCTGTATACGTTTGGCGTCAGTCTGCATGTGAAATTAGATCAGTTTTTGTAATTTTACTAATTATTTTGTTTTTATGAAGTATGTGATTAGAGTGCTCTGGACAACAATAAGTTTAATAATAGGATGAATGTATTGTTAAACTCATGGCCATTACAAGAATTGTGAGATATCTTTGAAGGTAAGGAAATAAATGACAATTATATTCAAGTAGGTAGATGTAACAAGCAAGCGAAATGTACCACAAACATACAAGTTTCTCAATTAAACCTGTCAGATCTACTCCAAGAACTCCAAAAAACTACTATGGGGAAAGCATTAATAAGCACACTTAAGGATAGACAAGGCTATCTTGTGGATACCTTTTTGGGTTATGTTTTAGATCATGTAGGATTGTTTAATTTTAACAATGTATGGTTTCCATTTCATAAATGTATGGTATCTATTTTAAAAATGTAAATTTTTGTTTTTAATAGATCATGATATTCAGCAGCAAGTTTTTTATTCCTATCCTGCTTTCCTACTGAACAGTTTTATGCAAAAATAGAGACCATTAATTTTTATTAGATTTAAACATGTTTGTCAAAAAAATATCGTAATTTTAATCCGTGTCCAGGGGGTCTATCCACTAAAAGTGAGAGCTCCTACGAGAGTACACACTTATAAAGTGCGCATGCGAGCTCTCTCGAAATTGCAAATTATGATTTAGCCCGCATGCGCACTTTATAAGTGTGTACTCTCGTAGGAGCTCTGTTAGTGAATAGATCCCCTGACTAACTATCGACCAATTCGATCGACTAGTCCACACATACAATATTACTTTCCGAACTTGAAACAAATCCTTTTTTAACGACAAATCAAATATTAGTTAGGCCATATGGAAAATCATATTTTTTGCGCGATCGATCTTTTTTGTTTATTTACAGCATCGGTTGTCAGGACGGTAGGTTGTGTTCACTGGTTTCTAAGTCTAACACGTCGGTAAGTGATTTACTTACCGTTCAGTCATAACTTATCGACGACTTAGCCCTCTACATACATTTAAATGGTCCTAAATAATATATTACTTCATTCATTACACAAAAGGAACAAAAAAAATAATAAGATTTATATTTTTTTAATGGACAGAACAATGTAAAAAGTAATAAATAGCATGAAAACAATTTCATCAAAATGCAAATTATATTTCAAACTTTTCGAGAAGTATAAATGTCACTTTTGACATTTCGTTCATTTCGAAGAAATTTAAATTATTTTATTCGAAAGTTATTTCAATACGATCGCGCAAAGAATGGTATAAGCATCTCTAACGTTAAGGGTAATACCTACCGGTCTCCAGCAAAATTGCTGTCGGCCGGTAAACAACCCTTACCGTTCTCAATACTTAATATACTATATTTGACATAATAAGATTTTGATTGTCACAAATAAATCTTTTTCTCGGTGCATCTACTGAAAAAATGTCACGTGATGTCAGATTTATAAAGCTAAAATATGAACATAATGTGCTTGCTCCTGTGGTACATTGTTGAGTTATGAATTTTTTTATCTTTTGCTCTCCTCTCTTCCGGACTCCACGAATTGTGGTTAGGACATATTTCTTCTAAAATCTTCTGCCAAGCAGTAGTTTTTTTTTGTCGCGATCTTTGTATGCCTTGTCGGTAACATCCCACAAGCACGTCTTACTTTGCACCAGAACAATAAATTTTTCGGTATCGAAGACGTCCATGTTCAAAACTCGACTGGCTAGGTTTGTGGCTGCGCGGTTAATGTGAACAGTCAGGCAAGTAACAATATGTTGCATTTCGCACGGACAGCCGCGCGACCGCGGCAAGATGCGGTTGCAAAGGCGGTTGCTGCCGCTTGGCCGCGTCAACCGCCTATCATGTGGGGCCTCTCTTTTGATCGTGACCTACCACAAGCCAAACGATTATCGAAATCAATTACAACTATTGTATAAGTGAATAATAGGTGAAGGTTGGGTTTCTACTGTCCATGGAAAAATATGTTTGGCCACAACTATTTGATAATTTTAACATATTACGTGTGCTTCTTCAAGTATAATGACGTACATTATTCACCAGTGAATAATGGGTGTGGATAGTAAAACATTCAGATGTTCAGGTCACTTGCCTGCGGCTCGCGGCATAAACGCACCTTCGTGGATAATAGCCATCATTATATGCTTGTTGAATAATATACTATTTCATAATGTATTGCTACAATGGATTCCATTCGGTATTAGTTCCGGTTAAAAAAGGTGTTTTAATTTTGAATACTGGTGTTATTGATGATATAACCACCTGTAATAAAGAAATCGATGAATTATTCATACAGGTTTGACTTTGTCCCAAGTGAATTCCGTATTCTCACATTTCGTAATTCAACGTTTTCGACACCAAAGAAATTTATAATGCAATAAAAATGTATATCGAAAGGAAACCCAGGCAAATAAATTTCACTTTATTTGGTCAAAAATAAAATCTTATTGTTAAAATTACGAGTAGGTTTTAATGACTCTATAAAAGATAGATATAGTTCAAGTTAACAATCGATGGAGACATAAACACAGCTGGGTAAAAGTCTTGAGTTTGCCAATCGAACTTTAAATTGATAATAGAGGTCGGACACTTTTAACTACTTCAAAATTTGATTTGCTTAACTTAGTCATGTCAACTTCAAACCCTAACTCTTCTGTATTAAAACTAGAGATACTTATACACAATTTTACTGCACTAATTTTATTAGTACTCCAAAGCACTCCAAAGTTTGTCGATGACACAAGTTTGACGGAATTCCTGAACTAGTTTGCAGCTAGTTTTGTTGATTGAAAGTTCAATTTATGCTTAAGCCAATTCAAGAAATTCAATAACAGGGCTTTTATAGCCTTTATAATGGGATTGTCAAGATGGACAACAAGATTTTTTTGTTATTGTTATTGTTAAGTTTAGGATGCTTTGAACTATATAGTTTCCGGTGTTGAAACAAAGACTCAATAGTAACTAGATCTTTGGATGCAAATTATTTCTGAATTATCATTCACCCGTAAATCTGTGACCTTGATAATAAATAACGGAAAAATAATTGGAACTAAAAATGAGCCTTAAGATATGATAAATGAGAGGGTCAGGCAACCCCACAGCACTTAGGTCCCATTAGACTCTTCCTGTATCTTCCTGGAAGTCCCTTCCAGTACGTCAACCAGCCTATGGTCTAAATATAATGCCCAACGGCAGCCATGAAAGTAATTATAAACCACCACCACTACAAATGAACTAGATCAGATTTGTTGAGATGGCTAATCATCCTATTCCACTGCGACCCTTTCACATCTATTGTGGTCCTCTGATACAAATTAAGTGAAGATAAAATTATAAAAGTAAACACCTTCTCTGCTTCTTGCAAATCGGAAAACCTAGTATAAAATGGTATGATGAAAAAGTATAACTTTCCAAACAAACAAACTCGATAAGGAATTAAGAAGCAAGAAGAAATGGGACCCAAATACCATTACGAAACTTGGAAAGGATATCATTCAATAGTACACTGAAGGCTCAAAAGCAATGGAAGAAACTGGGATATTTATGACTGAGGGAGTAACACATTTCTTGTCTTTATTTCGTGCAGCTACTCTGGCACTTCAGTGACAAGGACAAAAGATCTCCCGTCTCTGGGAGGGCTTCTCCCTGGTCCGAGAATCTGCACCTTGAAATTAAACACTCCGAAAACTTGGGAAAAACCCCAAGAATTTTTTAAGCGAACATCGACGCCATAGGAAAGTGTGCCCAGTTAAATATTGATGAAGAATATAGATGGCAAAAAAGTTTTAAGTCAAGCAGTCATTAAATCAGTTCTTGTGTAATCAGTTCCAAAATTTTATGGGAATGCCAAAACCAACTTAATGAATCGGGCAAAAACAATATAGTCACCTCACTAGATTCCAGGACACACTGGAGTGGAAGGGATTTTATTTGTAGATGAACCAGCAAAGAGAACTTAAACAGCCTTTTTATGGAACTTTTGGAACTTTTTTGCGGTATTAGTTTCAACGTAATATTGGAAGAAAAAGAAGGAAAATCTGACCATTGGAAAGATCTAGTAGGGATTCGATAATCAACGATACTTCTGGGTGACTACAACCTGTTAGATGAATAGCCTAAGGGCGAGTTGTATCAAACAC